>PVJD01010019.1:0-57189 GCA_004026545.1 Mormoops blainvillei
TATAAAAGTGTTTGATGGTATGATTACTGTAATTATTCTTCATTCCTTCATTTATCCTCCCAGCCCGCCCTCTCCCTCCTCCGCCCTCCCAGCTGGATTGTAATGATATGCTGATGCTCTCTCTGCCCTCTGTCAAGTTCTTGTCATTTCTTCCAACTCCTGCAGGGGAAGACTCCGATTTGCACCATCTAAAAATTCAGCTAATTCAGAACCTGAAATCAAGGGCAAGGAACCTCCCGCGGAGAATCGAAGACACCTCAGAGCTGCATGTCCCCCTGCTGCAGACATTTGCAGCTCCTCGCTGGCGCGATCTCCCAGAGCTGCTGAGCCCTGAGCAGTGTTAATTAATACGCCTCGCTCTGGCATTTGCTCGCTGCTCCTGGGAGGAGTGCCAAGCTGGCGGTGGGCAAAACGGTGAGCCTCTAAAGCAAGGCCATAAATCCCCCCTAGAGCTGACTCCTTCCATTTCATTTAGCATTTACCTCATCACCTGAGACCACCCAATGGGGCAAGGCACCATCGGCTTTGACGCCAGACAAGCCTGAGTTCACACTGGCTTCAGATACCTACTAGCTGGGCAGTTTGAACAGGTTATTTAATTTCTTGAGCCTCTGTTTCCTCTTCTGAAAAACAGGGGCGATATCTTCCACACAAGGTTCATTTAAATCGTGGTAAAATACACATAACATAACATTTACCACCTTAACCATGTTTAAGCGTACAGCTCAGTGGCATTAAGCACACAGGGTTGTTTTTGAGGATGAAAGGAAATAACGTATGTAAAGCTTCTAGCCCATAAGCTGGGGCGTAGTGAGTATGCAAGGAATGTAAGTTCTCCTCCCTCCTAACTTCTCCCACTAAACATGGTCCACGGCATCGTGAGGCTGACAAAAAATGCCTCGGTCGGTTTGGTTTTAAGTTCAAAACCTTGTCTCATCCCTTATCACAGCCCCCAGCCTGTCCCAGTGGTGACTGTTGCTTATCGCTGAGCTGAGTTGGTTCTACGTGGAAACCTCGTCTGGTGTGAAGAGTCAGCAGCCAGCCAGTCTCACAGTGTTTCCTGGGATCCGCTGCACACACCTGATGACCTGATGGCTGTCATGGGGAACGGGGAGCAGCCCTCCCTGGGCCTTTCCGAACAGCTGGACTAGGCCAATGGATGACAATTACAGGAAGGAGGTCATCCCCTGTCCTTGTGTGTAAAACTAGGACATGGGGGGTCACTCGTTGGGCTTTTTGGTGGTTTGGGTTTCCTGCTTTGGTTTTTGGTTTTGTCAAAGCAATACGGCATATGGGTGTTAAAAGCACATTTTACTAAAAGGCTCATAAGAATAAACAGCGGCCTCCTTCCATGCTCTCTTGCCACGTAGGCAGGGTCCTCTCTGGAGGCAACCACTGTCAACTCTTTTTTTTAAATTTTGATTTTAGAGAGAGGGGAAGGGAGGGAGAAAGAGAGAAAGAAAACACATTTGTGACCGAGAAAATCAATTGGTAGCCTGGACTCTCACACATGCCACAGCCAGGGACCAAACCTGCAACCCAGGCATGTGCCCTGCCTGGGAATCGAACTGGTGACCTTTTGGTTTGCAGGACGATGCCCAACCAACTGATCCACGCCAGCTGGAGCTGTCAACTCTTTTAGCTGTTTCTCGTGGTATTTATCTCCACATTCCAAGTAATATGCTTATTCTCGTATTTCTTGGTTTACCAATTTTAGACGTTATCTGTTAACTTTCTGTTATGATAGGTGAGGATTTGACAGTTTTGCACAACCTCCATCCTCTCGTCGTAACTTGGAGTTAAATCAATATGCGGTGTGTACTTTGTAATGATTATGAATCATTCAAGTCTTTGCCCCGTTCTACGAAGCCCTACGGGATCTGGCCACTGGCTCCCTCTTGTCTCTGCTGTTTCTTTCTTCATCCCTCTCCTCCAGATCAGTGATCTCCCTGGTTCTTCAAACCACTTTGAGTGCAGGCCTACCGCAGGACCTTTGCACCTGCTCTTCCCATGACCGAATACACTCTTCCCTGACCTGTTTCCTTATTTTATTCATGAATCTGCTCAAATGTCACTTGATCAGAGGAATCTTTCCAGACTATCCTATTGAAAACAATGCCCCTCATCCATTTTCCAAGCTTTAGTTTTCTTCACGGATTCATCACACACAGCCCCTGACGTTAGATTATATACTTACTATTTTTAATTTTTTAAAAAATATTTATTTTTTTATTTATTTTTACAGAAAGGGGAAGGGAGAGAGAAAGAGAAGGAGAGAAACATCAGTGTGTGAGAGAAACAGCGGTCGGTTGCCTCTCGCACATGGGGTAGGGGGTGGGGGGTGGGCCTGGCCTGCAACCCAGGCATGGGCCCTGACCAGGAATCTAACCAGCGACCCTTCGGTTTATGGAATGGCACCCAGCCTACTGGACCACACCAGTCACGGTAGACTATATACTTATTGATGTAAATATTGATTATATATTTTTTGAGAGAAGAGACTTCGGTTACCACTGTGTGTCCTGGGCCTGGGAAGATGCCTGGCAGGTAGAGGGCTATCAATAAACGCCTGGAGTGAATGAATGCCTATTGATTTGTGTTTTAGTTTCATTGTTTGTACAATTCCCTCCCCTCTCCCCCAAGGTAATATTTAACTTGTTTTTTCATTTACTTTGTTTTCTGTAGAGCACACCCTCCAGTAGCCTTTAATCCAATTTTTTCCATACAAACATATCAGATAATTTGCTATATTTAGGATTTCCCTCCGTCTTAGTTAGATCAGGTTGCTATATAATAGAATACCATAGACTGAGTGGCTTATAAACAACAGAATTTTATTTCTTACAGTTCCAGAGGCTGGAAGTCAAAGATTGAGATACCAGCAGGTTTGGTGTCCATCAGAAAGAGTCAGGGAGATCTCTGGGCTCTCCATTATAAGGGCCCTAATCCCATTCACGAGGGTCCCACCTTTTATTAGTCCTATGACCTAATCACCTCCCAAAGACCCTGCCTCCTAATGCCATCACATTGGGGGGTAGCTTTCAACATACGAATTTGGGGGGGATATGGACATTTAGTTTATGGCACCCTCTTGAATGCAGAAACAATGCAGAAACTAGAGATAAAATATCAACATTATTAGATAAAAGGGACTGAAGAACAAGATTTATATGCGTAGCCATATGCTTACTGCTGGGCCCCTCCCCCCACATTAGACGTACAACTTAGAACCGAGGGCTGCCCCTTACAGGGGCAGAGCATGCTCTGGGGCTGACCACACAGAGGCCAGGATTGTATCATTGAGAGGATAAGTTTCTCCAAAGGGACACCGGGTTCCCATGCTGAGATCCGTCTCCAGTATCACCCATTAGCAAGTGTCCCCTCCTCCACCGGAGATGAGGGAGGAAGCGAGTTCGTGGGAGAAGGGCCAAAGTTACCATATTTTGCTGTGTACAATGCGCACCCACGTTTTTGGCCCAAACTTTCAGAAAAAAAAATCTTGTGTTTTAATTTTTTAATGCAATTATTTATTTATTTATATTTAGAAGCAAAACCGATGATCGTATTCCAGGGTATTATTTTGCATACGGATATCGTTATTGCTTTCTAGAATTATACTTTTAACGCATAAGCATTAATAAAAGAATTAAAAACATTTCTATAGGTATGGAATCAGTACTACCCATGTATAATGCGCATCCTTCTTTTTCCCTCAAAAATTTGGTCAAAAGGTGTGCATTACGCATGGCAAAAAACCCTTCCCAATTCTTCAGGAAGGATGAAAAGTCCTATTTAGCAGTCCAGAGAAGAGAGAGGGGACCATGGAGGATGCTTCCTCTGCCTTTATTTGTTGTTCCTTTTCCTTACCGGGTCCCACCCCGTGTCTACCTCCTAGAGTTCTGTTCACCGCTGCGGTCTGGAAGGGCGACTCTCCGGTCCTATTGTCCTGTGATTTTTCCCTCATCACTACCCTCTACATTTCTTTACTGCTCTCCTGTGTTGGCTTCCCTGTTTCCTAAGGTTGCACTTTACTGGAACACAGCCCCCAGTCGGTTACGAACAAAGGGTGCTTGGCACAGAAGTTTTTAGTATCTGGCCAGCTGAAGGTGTCTTCATCCATCCTGATTAAAATTTTGGCTGAGTATAAAATCGAGGTTGGAAATCATCTTTCCTTATAATTTTTAAGGCTTCGCTTCATTGTGTTTTAGCTTTCATTGCTACTCTTAGAAGTTCGATGTCATTCTAATTCCTGATCTTTTACTGTGATCTGCTTTTTCTCTCTGAAAAATTTTAGGAGCTAGATTAGTTTTCTATTGCTGTTGAAAAAAATCACCACAAACTAAGTGCCTTAAATGAACACGAACTGATTTTCTTACAGTCCTGTAGATCACATGTCCAACACGGATCCCGCTGGGCTAAGGTCTAAGTGTTGACAGGATGCATTCCTTCTTGGAGGTTCTAAGGCAGAACCTGTTTCCTTGCCGTTTCTAGCTCCTAGAAGCTGCCCACTTCCCTGGCTTCATGGCTGTCTCCCTCCATCTTCAGAGCCAGCAGCCTTGGGCCAAGCTCTCATGCTGTTATCTCTCTGGTTCTCCAATTTCTCTCTCTCTCTTCCACTTTTAAGGACCCTGCTTTTTCTCATACCCATTTTTGTTCATGGTCTCTGCAGTAGTGCTTCTTGCGGAAACTGAGGAAGCTCAACAACGCATTGCAAAGTGAAGACAAGAATAACGATTCTGTCTTCCATGTAGAAGCAAAGCAGCGTGGCTTGGCATTCAGCGCATCTCGTCGGAATTCAGATGGTCACATACGCAGCTGAGGGCAAACGCAAAGAACGTTATGCCTCGGGTGCCCAGAGAGCAGGGTGGGCCCTCTTGTCTGCACTTTCGTGGTGCTTTCTCCCCAAGCAAGGCCTGTTGCACACCTCACCATTGCTCCTGAGCTCCTTACTAACTTCTGGGACCCCTTTCGGCAGATGACTCTGTCTCCTGCCACACAGGGGAAACAGGGACTAATGACTTGGTTTTCTCCCCCACACTGAGCTCCCTACAAGCCCGCACCCTCTTCCTCTCTAGCTTGTCTTAAAAGTGGAGGCGCTCCACCCGCTCTCAGCCCCACCCTACTTTTGCGCTTTCTCCCCTCAGAGCACTTGCTCCATTAATTCCCCCCTCTTTTTTCTCCATAGCTTCAACCTCTCTCTAGTGCGTCCTTTCCTGAAGCCCTCATTATAGCTTGACCTGAGCTCTCTCTAGTGACCACAGCCTCTCCATTATTCCTTGTTAGACTTGTTCTTAAAGGAACAGCCTACATTAGTTACCTCTCCTTTCCCACTTACGGTTCATGCTGCTACCTCTTGCATTCTGGCTTCTGCCTGCACCATTCCGCAGACTATTCTGGCAAAGGCCTTCCACGATCTTGTGTCGGTTAGCCTTCTCCTCCGTGGCTAGCTGAATAGCTCCAACTGGGTGCATGCAAAACTGGTATCTCAGTCTCAGTATGTCACGATCGAAACACATCATTCTTCTTTTCAAATGAACCTTCTCTTCCTGTGTTCTTTATTTTTGTTAATGGAATGACTGTCACCAGCTCCATTTCAGCATCACTTTTGGGCATTGGAATTGTTTTTGTTTAGCAGTTTTAAGCAATTGTTTTCATTAAGTAATACATCTGAATTGTTCAAGGTTCGAAAGGTTCATTGATGGGCACAGAAAAGACCCTCTCCCACTACTCATCCCCAGCCTCCCGTTTCTCCTTTCAAGAGGTCACTAATGCCATAAGTTTTATGTGTATTTCTTTAGGGATGTACATACGAGTTCTGTCCAGAAAAAGTACAGCCTCTGTTAATATAAGGAGAACAGTTTGCACGACATCGATGTAACCTGACAGCAAAGGGGAGTGGACTGGAATGCACATACGTGAACAATGACTGATGACTTCATTGTACTAGTTAATGGGGGTGGTAGACACGCTGAGTGAGCATGTGCACTGTGCGGCCATCGCATTCAAAATGACTGAGTAGAGCAATGGCTCTGCATCAAATTTTGTGTTAAGCTCGAACATTCTTCCGCAGAAACTATTTCGATGATTCAGAGGCCTCAGCAACTGATGATTGGCAGCTTCATCACAACAACATGCCTGCTCACGCATCACGTCTCATGCAGAGTTTTTTGGTGTAACATGAAATCACCCCGGTAACTCAGCCCTTCTATAGCTCAGATCTGGTGTCCTGTGACTTCTGGCTTTTCCCAAAACTAAAATCACCTTTGAAAGGCAAGAGATTTCAGACCATTGATGAGATTCAGGAAAATACAATGGGGGCAGCTGATGGTGATTGGAAGAACTGTGTGAGGTCCCAAGGTGCCTACTTTGAAGGGGACTGAGGTGTCATTGTCATATGTACAATGTTTCTTGTATCTTGTCTCTTCTTCAATAAATGTCTCTATTTTTCATATTACATGGTTGGATACCTTCTGGACAGACCTTGCATATTTTGCATATGTAAGCAAATATGTTTATTTACATATTGTTCCTTTTCAAAGTACAAATGACAACATGTCATATCTACAGTTCTACCCCTTGTGTTTTTCATGTATATGTCTTGGACAGCATTTCATCAAATGCTTTTTCATCTTTTGTTACAGTTGCCTAGAGTTTAGCAGTATTTCCAGTTTCTCTAGTCCCTTGTCTCTAATATCCAATCAACTGCCAAATTGTATCAATTGTCTATTATTTGTCCTATAGTCTCTCCATTCCAAGTGCCAATTTGCTTAGACTTTCCCCTTTCAGCATCGATTAACACGAGAGTCTCTCACCCTTCGCCCTGACCCTAGCCCTTCCTTTGCTTCGTGCTCTTCAGTTCAATTCATCTTCTTTAGTACCACTCGGATTACGGCATTTCCCAGTTTAACAGTCATCACTATTTTCTCATGACCCGCAGAATCTGACTCCATACTCCCTCCTTTTTTCTTACCGTCCTCTCTTCCTTCATGCTCTCAAGTCATACTCAAGAGTCTGACGATCCTAGAATAGCCCTTGTGAGGTCTCATGGGAATATTTTCAATGATATTACTTTTCCTTGAGGTATATGACCTTGCTATCCAGTCCAAATCCTTCCTGGCCGTAGGTTCGGCTCAGAGACTAACTTTTCAATGAAGTCCTCCCGACCCTCTTTGTAAGCCAGGGCCAGTGGTGAGGTGAATGTAGCAAGGCACTCAAAGTGCAATTTAAGGAGGCACTTGCTCTCGGGGTTGTGCAAATATTTTTCCATCGTAGTTTGTACTCATGCCTGCCCGCTCTGCCTCAGCCTTCCCCACCTTCATTCCATGCTGCTGACTGTGCCCAGAGCAATCTTCCCAAAACACAAAACACATGGCTTCCCTCTTGCCATCCGTCATTCAATCTGCCTGAAACAAAACACATCCTCTTTCCATCTAAACTGGCTGTTCCTTTAGACAACGGTCAATGATACCACTGTCTTTCAACATTTAGTTCTTAAGACCTTGGAATTACCTCTGACCTTTGCCCTCCTAGTCCCTGAATAGCTCATCAGTTACCAAGCATTGTTGAATTTTCCTTTATTTCCTTCATTGGTTTTTTTTTTTTAAGTCATCTCCAGCATTATTCTGGTCCATTAGGGAGTTCAGCATATCTTTCAAGGACTGATATTAGGATGGTATTAAGAAGCTATTTGGTTGGGGATCTGAAAATGCCTGTGTGCTTTGGCCAGCCATTTCCCCTTCCCGTGAGTTCCCCAAGCGAAATATATATACAGGGAACAATGACACCACCAAAAAAAGAAAACTTTATTATTAGCTGAGTATTTGGCTTCAGACCGCAATGTAGAAGTCAGAAAAGACAGGCTGGACTCTGGCTGCCTCTGTCTATCCTCCTTCACTGGTGCCCAAATATGAGCCCTGGAATCTCACTCCCTAGTGGGATCAAGAGCAACTCTTACCGGAGAAATTGCAGAGAAAGACAAATCTGCAGCCTCTTTGCCCAAAGGCTGGGGCTGTCTCAAAGTCTTCACAGTTGGGCTGCAGCCCCAGGGGCTGGCAACGTCCTGAAAGGAAAAGAGAGGACGCCGGCTGGGTGCGTCCGAGTAGGGCAGGGGCAGCCCTTGTTACCACTCAGGGGATTGCAGAGGTGGGCTTGCCCCCTAGAAAATGGCGCTTATTCCATATCCTTCCATTTTAGCAAGCTTTTTTTCCTTTGTGGGGGTGGAATGGAATTTCTTGCTCACCATCCTGACTCCACTCTGAAGAGAGTGAAGAAGGGGGAATCGTTGGGTACACTCTACAGGCCAGTGGCTCATTTGGATTCCTGGTCAATTTACACTATTTTGACCTGGTTCGTGCTTTACTCAAAATTGTCAAAAGCTATCTTTTGCTTTCTGACTTAGGAACCAATTTCTAGAGAGGCCATTAGGACCCTCTATAGCCTGACTCCACTTACTTTTTTTTTTTAAGATTTTATTTATTTATTTTTAGAGAGAGAGGAAGGGAGGGAGACAGGAAGGGAGAGAAACATCGATGTGCAAGAGAAACATCAATAGGTTGTCTTTCTCATGCCCCAACTGTTAACCTGGCCTGCAACCCAGGCATGTGCCCTGAATGGGAATCGAACTGGTGACCTTTTGGTTCGCAGGCCAGAGCTCAATCCAGGGCAATTTATTTATTTTTAAATCATTAGAATGACCTTGGGATTGTGCCAGACAGGGATAGGAAAACTATGCCAAAGGTAATCACCCGATAAAGAAATCGTTTGGATCCAACCAAGTGGGGAAGGAGCCTGGGTGGTTACCAGAATTTCAGCCACCACATAGCCTAATCAACAGGCTCTGAAAGAGCTAGGTAAGGGATCATGGGAATCTAATCTGTGGCGTAGGCTCTGTGGAGAACCCTGTTGACGTGTATCATATAAAAGGGACGAGGTGTGTTCATGGCAGTGGCAGAAGACTCTCTCTGATACAAGTTGGCTAAAAGCCTCTAGCTACAATACAGCTTCAGCCTGCCGAGACAGGAGTCATGGCTCTCCTGCAAAGATAAGCACAGTCTTGCGCTGAGGCAGCGACCTCCACAGTAAATGTCATTGAATCCTAAGAAGGTTCAGAATTAAATATGAGAATGATGCAATAAATCAAATTCATAGTATTCATATTTTTGAGTTAACTTTGTTGATATTCTGTGCAAACAGGTATTTTCAATGTTCGTAAAGTTTAGAGAATTTATTATGTTAGAGAGTCTGACAATTAGCCTTGTGATTCCAGTGTAAAGTATAAAGTGAATAATTCACTTTAGACTTGTATTAGAGAATTTTACTAGTTTGCAAATAGCATTGAGAGAATCTGACATCCACTGTATTTATAAGTTTACTATATTAGATTTTTAAGAGTAATTCGATTGATAGCTATTTGCTAAATAGATGACTAAGACAAAGTAACTTAAACTTCTGTGCCGCTGTTCTCTCGCCTGTAAAATGAGAATAACAGTACCTATTTCATGAGATTGTTGTGAGGGAATTAATGAGTTCATACAAGAGTTTGCAATAGTGTCTGACTTTTAGTGAATGTTCAATAAGTCATGCTGTTATTATTCATGTAAAGAGGTTTTGTTTGTTAGTTCAGGCATTTAAATACAGTATTTAAAAAGTAAAATGAAAATAGTATTATATACAAGTTTTTTATTTTATTTTTTAAAAAGATTTTAAAAATTTATTTTTACAGAGGGAGGAAGGGAGGGAGAGAAATGTTAATGTGCAAGAGATACATCTACTGGTTGCCTCCTGCACGCGGAGGACCTGGTCTGCAACACAGGCACGTGCCCTGACTGGGAACTGAACCAGCAACCTTTGGGTTCACACGCCGGCACTCAGTCTACTGAGCTGCACCAGCCAGGGCTATATACATGCTTTTTTAAATGTTTAGGGAAATTTATTAACAGTGTTGCAATGAAGGGGTGATTTAAGGGAGGTTCGTGTACTTGAACTGAGTTGCAGGAGCACTAATCAGCTCCCTCTTACAGGCCCATGTTTCACACTGTATCCCCAGCACCCAGGCATTTGGTACATCGCAGTGTACCAACTCTGTGTTGAACTGAACCGAGAAGTCATATAAAAAGGAATCTAAGACATTATAAGCAATACATACTCTTAATTGAGACTGGGACAACATGAGGAGAAATAGCTTAAGAGGCAAGATGCCAGCATCAGTTTTTGCTGTTGAACTTGCAGTTGTCTGTATGACATAAACTCCTAGTCCCAATCTGCAATCTCATGTGTAAGGTAGACGCTTGGGAAACAGTTTGGAGCAGGAGATATATATTACAAGGGATCATCGGCAAAGCTTGGGTTCAGGAAGAGGAGGGCCCTTTGAAAATGACTGTTAACATTTCCATAATTTATAGATAGATGAGATCAGTGAGTTAAGCTTAAAGAAAAATGAGGTTTAGAAGTTGCTACCTTGCCCTGGCCGGGTGGCTAAGTTGTTTGGAGTGTTGTCCTGTACACCATAAGTCTGTGGGTTTGATCTCTGGTCAGGGCACACACCTAGGTTGCAGGTTTGATCCCCAGCCAGGCGTGTACAGGAAGTAGCCAATCAATGTTTCTGTCTCACATCGATGTTTCTTTCTCTCTCTCTTCCCCTTCCTCTATGCATGGACATAGACCATGGTGTGGGGACTGACTATGGAAGTAGGGGGCGGGCTGGGCAGAGAGGGTAGAAGGGGGAAAAATTGGGACAACTGTAACAGCATGAACAATTTTAAAAAATGGTTAGATGAGAAGAAAAAAATGAAGAAAATCTTTTTTAAAAATAAAAAATAATAAAATCAATAAAAAAAACATATCCTCAAGTGAAGATTAAAAAAAAAAGTTGTTACCCTAATAAATCATATGCTAAATATTTGATTTACTGAAGTAACAATAAATAGTCTTTTCCGTCCCTTTCCCCTCAAATCATCCTCAAGCATAAAAAAACTCATCTTGACATTTCCAACCTGTTACATACTGCTCCCTTATCCAAATCCCTTGTCTTGGCATTTCCCCTGAATGTTCTCCACAATTTTTGGGAGGAGTCCCCAAGGATACATACATATAGTCAGGAATAGTTTGTTCATTGTCATCTTCGTCTTCGCCATCATCATCATCATCATCATCATCGCAGCAGCCGCCATCTGTAAAATAGGTCTGTATTTTGTACCAAGCAATTTACATGATTAATGGTCCCTGGGAAGAGCTAATAATACTCAGCACTTACTGTGTGCTTCCTGGGTGCCAGGTACTGTTCTAGCCCTTCATGAGTATTCTTTCTTTTAAGTTCCATGTCATGGGTGAAGAAACACAGGCTTAAAGGGTTAAGTGACTTGCCAAAGTCTCACAGGTAGAAGGTGTTTCAGTGGGACAGGGGACGATGGGACGTGGCTCCCCAGTGGAGGTCTGTGGCCTCTGAAAGCACGGGGGTGCAGCTGCTGGGGCTGGCGCTGTCTGGAAATGCTGACCCCTCACCCCACGCTGGGCCCAGCCCTTGATGTGCCCAAAGAGGCAAAACTCCCTTGAATTGCTCACATAGTGCCAGGTTCCCATTAATAATTATGGGACTGGGCCTGGGGCTGCGCACTTTCTAAACTAGAGATGGGGAGGCTGCTGCCCTTGGGACTCCACGAAGTTTATCAGCAGGTCCTGAAGAGTCCCGTGTGAAAAGTTGCCTCAGTTCATCGCTGTCTATCTCTGTCTCCCGATATGCACACAGGCTACACTAGAAAGCTAAAAGCCTCCTGCAGTTCAGCTCCTGTTAATTGTTGCTTAGAGGGTCTGTCTCGCTAGCGAGTGAGACACCTCAGACAGGCCTGAAAACAGGCTGCTCACACTGAGGTCACTGGGCTGCTTTACTTACTTGACACTCCTGCGGGCCCCTCACCTCAGCCTGTTGCTCAGTCTCCTCCAACACTCTATCCACTTAAAGTGTCTTTACCTTCCTGCTCAATGCCCATAAGAATCTTGCCCACACTTCGAGGTCAAATCAAGGTGGATCTCTCTGTGAAATTTCCTATCAATACATACATTATTTATTTGTTTATTTATTTATTTACTGTAATCCTCACCCAAGGATATGTCTTTATTCATTTGAGAAAGAGAGAGAGAGAGAGAAACATGGATCGGTTGCCTCCAGTACATGCCCTGACCAGAGATCGAACCCGAAACCTAGGTCCGTGCCCTGACAGCGGACGGACCCCGCAGCCTTTTGGTGCATAGGATGACGCTCTAACCAACCGAGCCACCTAGCCGGGGCAAATTTCCTACATAACTTAAGTTCTGATTACTTGAAGTATTTACAGTCTGTATCGCCTCTCGTTTGGTTCTTATCATACACTGTACTTTTTTTATAGATAATCAGTCAATCAAACGACCATCGGCTTACGGAAAGCAAAGCCGAGTTGAGGACTTCCTGCATTGCCCAGCCGTTCTTCAAGGGTTTAGGCTTCTTTTGTCCCTTGCTCCAGGCCCCCAGGTGAAGTCATCTTAAATCATCCCTTCTTTCTTAATTCAATTACTGCCTAATTCTCACCTTATGGGGCTTTCTTCTTGTGTTATATTGTCTACAGTTCCTGACTCCCTTGTGCTGAAGATGATCACTACAGTTTTGTCAGAATCCAGCTTTTTAATCTACTAGGGTAGATTTTTCTCTTTTTCTGAGGCCGATTCTAGAATGTTAGGTCATCCAGACTGAAGAGCCTTTCGAGCAGAGCAACTGGGGTTCCCAGGATCATTTGTTTTCAGAAAGTAATTTGCATTTTTGAGGAGGGTAGGCACAGAGGTCTTTCATTATATTTTTATTGACCGTCTACTATGAGTCAGACGTTGCAAGAGATGCTGGGATACGGTCATGGACATGACAAGTCCCTGCCCTCCTGCAGCTTCCAGGTTGTGGAGGATGTATAGTCTGAGAACCGTGCAGGAAGAGTAAGGCAGTGCTTTCAAACTTTTTGCAACTATAATCCAATAAGAAATGCATATTATATCACAGTCCAGTACAAGCACATACACCTATGCACATACATCTTTAGAGCTGAAATAAATGTTTCACAAAACAAGAGCCTTTCAAATTTGTTGTTTTCCAGTATTTTCTATTTCTTTTATGAAATGCTGGTCATGACTAAGTTAATTTTGTGCTTCATCAGTAGACATGGACCTGCAATTTGAAAAACCCTGATAATGATTAAAAGCACACCTCTGAGGTCAGGCTGATGGTTTTCAAACCTGGCACCCCATCTTACTGTCTGGGTTTGGGCAAGTAACCTCTATGTGCCTTGTTTCGCCATTTGCAAAATAAGATAATAATAGTAGTATTGGGCTTCACTTGAGAATTAAATGAGAAAGGAGATAATGTGTGAAAAGGATTTAAAACAGGGCATGACACATAAACATAAACATAAGTGGTGGGGGTATAAGAGGACTAAATGGTAATGGGAAAAATATAATAAAGATTATATATTTATTTTTAAAAAGATTTATTTATTTTTATTTTTTAAAGGTTTTATTTATTTATTTTTAGACAGATGGGGAGGAAGAGAGGCAGAGAAACATCAGTGTGTGGTTGCCTCTCATGTGCCCCCCACTGGGAACCTGGCCTGCAACCCAGGCATGTGCCCTGACTGGGAATTGAACCAGTGATCCTTTGGTTCACAGGCTGGTGCGCAATCCACTGAGCCACACCAGCCAGGGCTATTTATGCTTTTGTTTTTTTTTTTAGCGAGAGGGGAAAAGAGAGAGGAGAGAAACATCAATGTGTGGCTGCCCCTCTTGCGCCCCCCACCGGGGACCCGGCCCGCAACCCAGGCAGGTGCCCCTCAGCAGGGAATTGAACCGGTGACCCTTTCGTTCGCAGGCCTGCGCTCAATCCACTGAGCCACGCCAGCCAGGGCTAAAGATTATATATATATATTTAAAAGTAAGTGGTAAGTACTGGGTGTGATGACGGAAAGGGTGAAGCACTCATTCTGGGGGAAAGGGAGAATGCTTCCTGGCATTAATGTTGAGACGTTAAAAAGCAGTAGGAATTATTCAGGTGAAAATTTACGCAGAATAGAAGGAGTACAGAGAGGAGAAAAGTTCTGCTCATGGGGAGCAGCCCTTACAAAACTTGTGAGGTGGGAGAACTTCCTGTCTTGTCTGACCTCAGAGCTTCCGAGTTTGGCAGCAGTCAGTGGGAGAAGCCTGTGACAGATGATGTCAGAGATGGCAGCAGTGGGTGAGGTCACGAAGGGCCTCGAAGTCACCTCAAAGAATTTTAGACTTGAACTTATGGGTAATGGGATTTTGCTAAGCTTGTTAAGCAAGGAAATGACATGATTTATTTTTAAAAAAAACAATCAAGCCGTAGGGTGCAGAATGGATGGAAGAAGGCAATTCCTGGGGCAGGGAGACCATGAAGAGTTTTTTGTTTTTTGTGTTTTTTTGCAGTATCTTGATGAGAGATGATAGTCGCCTGAGCCAAGTTAAGGGATGACAAGGAAGGACAGTTTTAAAGACCTAATAGAATATGGGGACTTGGGGGAGAGAGGAGGGAATAAAGGATCATTCCTAGGTTTCTGACATGAGCACTTGGGTGGTTGGTGACACTCAAGTCACTCTCTTAGCAACTGCTGGATAAAAAGATATTCCATCTTCGGAGATGTTGGAGTAAATAGAATTTTGTTGAAAATTAAAGTTTCCTAATTCTGTTGAGCTGTTTCCTGAGACCCTTGGGGATATTTAGGAATTCCCTAGGCACTCATTCTTAAACTACGGTGTGCATGAGAATCAGCCAGGAGAAGGTGAGTCAGGGTATGGGAAAAAGGGGTGGGGGGTTAATAATGAAGGTTCCTAGGCTAAGAAGCCAAGATTCTGGAGACACCAACTGGGACCCAGGATTTAAATTGACAGCCCGAGTTATTTTATTCAGGGAGTTTCCTGACCACAATTTAAAAAAACAACGACCAACAAAAACTACTCGGATGCCTCCAAAATTAGACTGTTGTTCTGCTACCCACCCCTCCCTACTTCTCGGGCACCTGCTTGGGGCGGGGCGGGGGGGTGTCCCTCACTCTTCATTTAAGCTCCTTAAGAGCGAGGGCTTCATCCCTCCAGCGCACCCAGAAAAATATCTGGCACAGGCAGTGTCTTCTAGAAATGTTAGCCGAACGAACGAATGAGCGAATAAATTAATATACTGCTTCGCACAAAAAGACTTTTGCTTTTAAATACCCGGGAAGGGTTTGAAATAAGGAAGCAAGGGTCATTCCAAAGAAAGGGTGAGGATGCAACTGGCAATGCAGCGCTGAGGAAAATGCGGGGACACTCGTTTCCGATTATCTATGTACATTCAGGTGTCCTAATCCCCGGGGCTGGAGGGCGAGAAATGTTACTATTTTTCCAGATTAGCAACCATCTTGGGGTGCCCGCGCCACTTCCCCGGGGCGCCCACATTTGACTAATCCAGTTGCTTTCGTGGCTTCGGCGCCATCCAAACCTTGGAAGCGAAATGCGAACGCGAAGAGGCCGTGGGGGGCTGCAGCAGCCCAACGCCCAGCACCCTCCGGACTGCCCCGCCGAGGCAGCGCCGACCTCCCCATCATGGCGGCCGCCGGGCGGGGAAGCCTAGCCCGTGCGTCGCGTGCGTGCCTCCCCTCCCTCCCCTCCCCCTCGGCGGCGGCAGAGGCGGCAGCGCTCGCCATTGCCGCTGGTGGCAGGAGGCTGCGAGGAGCCGGCGCGGTCGCAGTCTCCACGGCGCAGGCCCACGGTAGCGCAGCCGCTCTGAGGTGAGTGCCCTACCGCGCAATCTCCAGCTATTTCAGCCCCGGCGCAGCCGCAACACGCCGCCCGCCCGCCGGCCGGCCGGCCCGCCCCGCAGCCGGCACCCTGCCGCCCCCGGCTCCGGGCCTGGGCCCCCGCCGGATTCGGCCTGCCTCCGGCGGGGGGCCCCGGCCCGGCCCAGTCAAACCGCCACTCCGAGGATGCGCAGGCCGCACTAGGCCCCAGGCGTCCTGGCGGGCTCGGGAGGGAGGCGCTGCCCTCTCGAGAGCCCTAGGGTTCCGGCGTCCCTTGCCGCCCAAGGCTCTCGGGGCCGCGGCCTCCTCTCCATGGTGGAACCCGGGGCCGGGGCCCGGCCCTCCCGCGGGCTCGGGAGTGGGAGGCGCGGGAGAGCGCGCCGGGCCAGGGAAAAGGAGGTGGGCGGGCTGCGCGGGACCGGAGCCGCGGCTCCCCGCTCGCCCCCTCGGCCCTTCCTGGGTCTGAGCCGCGGGCGGCGCAGCGGGCTGGGCCGAGTCGGGCGCGGGAGCCGCGGTCTCCTGCGGGAGAGGAGGCTGGCTCTTTGGGCGACCTCCGATGCTTCCCTCCCGCCGGGGTGGCGTAGGCTTGTTACCCAGGTAGACGGGGGGACGCTGGAATATGGCGCGCTGCCCACCTTCTTGCAAGTTAGGAGGCGGCCCGGGCGGCAGCGGCGGCAGCTCGAGGAGGAGGGCGCAAAGTCCTTTTGTACGCAGAAATAAGGAGCGACATTGTGTTTTCCTACAGGGCTGAGATGCTGCTCGTGGAGGAGCCTCGGTTCTTCCTGTGCCTCGGGTGGTGGTCCCCTGGGTGAGGGAGAGGGGGAGTGGCGCGATCCTCCGAAGGAACTGAACCTTTGCCACTGGAAAGACAGGGGCTCTGGATGGTCTTGGGCATGGTTATTATACCATATCCCCAGACTTTTGGAGACTCAAGGGTTTGTCCCTGCATGTTACCCACTTCAACTGTGCAATGATGTCCATCGTTTCTCTCACCTGTTGTGCGTCGTTGCTGGTCCCAAAGTTTCTACAGTGCATCTATCTGACTGTGCTCATCCGAACTTGAAGTTGTTTAAAAAATCTTAATATTTTTAGGGCTTCCAGTGGTGCTCCAGCCAGTTGGAGGAGCTGTTGCTTGGTTTCCATCCCTTTCTTTAAAGCATTAGATTCAAATATTATTAATTGCTTACTTTAGAGGTGATGTCAATTGTGCTTAAGTCTTTATGTGGTCAGAGCAAAATGCACATTTTCTTAGTGCGTAGAGACAATGTAGGGGAACTCTTAAGAGTGAAAGGTAGTATAAGTGAACCTGTCATCAGTTTTGTCCCAGGACGTTATCTGCGGTTACAGTGATCCTTTTCCCATTTCGTCTCTGCCCAACCTTTAAAAATAATTTGTTCTTTGGCTGCGAACAATAAGTTATTGGGTTGTTCCTCGTTAAAGGGAAAAGGGAGGGAGGATCTTGGAGACGCTGGGTTTTTTGTGTGTGTATGTGTTATTCAGTAGTGACCTGACTCGCTAGAATTTTGTTTGAAAGCCCTTGACATGTTATCCCATAAGGTAGTGAAAATATAACTAGTTTTGTCTGCTCATCTGAGTGTAATTTCCTTATTTTACTGAGCGCAAAAGCAATTATAAAACATCACATGTAATGTAGTATGCTTATTCTCAGGTCCTAAATTGTGTGCAGAATTTTTGTGTCAAAGGACTTTTATTCCTTCTGTCAGCATCCTTACGGCCCTTTGATTTCATCGCACCTGTCTTCCCCACCCGTCTCAGACTCAGCTTACGTGAGGGGAAAGACTGTTTGCTCGTAGTCGGTGCTCATATTCTCACTTAGGGGAAAAAAAGGTTCTTATCCCCCAAGCCAGGAGTTTTCAAGGAGTAGTTTTCAAAGTTTTATGGAAATTTAACTTTTGGACCTAGGGTAGTAGCTATAGGAGTAGGAGACGAGGGCCTTTGTTTAGATATAGAAGGGATTAAAGTAGAAAGAATTTCAGGTTTCTCTTCTAATTCATGTATATTCCAATGGAACCCAAAGTTGTAGAGTTTTAAAAATTTGATCACAATTAGGCATCCATCTCTAATTTTGCTAGGGAGCTGAAGATCAACTTCCCATGATTTAAATACCTGAATTTGCGTTGCCTGTAGGTTCAGCCTGACTCTTGGGCTGTCTTCAAGAATTATTTTATGCGAAACATTCACAAGTGGGTGACTGTTTTAAGGGAAATTTAAGCTCCTTGGGGTCTGGGATTAATTTTTTTATATTTCTTGTCTAATATGTAATAAGGCAGTCAGTAACTGTTTTTTTGGGAATAATAATCGTGAACAGTAATTATTGAAATTAAAAATATTTTTCACAAGTATTTGAAAAGATGTGCCGATTTTTTGGTTTCTGGAAGGACTATGAACTGTCAGCCTTTAGAAGCACATCCTGCAGTCCTTTCCAGAACAGGAAGTTATTGCATATGTTCAACATCATCTCTTTATCTTTAGGTAAGCCCACTTTTCTTCCAACTCAGTTACATTGTAAACAGTTGGAGGGGAAAGGAGGAGCTCTGTGAGCCATTGAGTGAGTGTCAGAAGTATCTACTCTATCCCAAAGTATTTCCATGTACTCTGAGGCTGGAAATGTCATTTTTGAGTTTATGTGTGACTGTGATGCCTATTAGTACATATATAAATAGTATTTGGAAAAATCAGCTTTACAAATGTCAGTCTTTGGTTTTATAAAGACATTTCAGAAAATGTCTATGCTAAGGACATTTTCTGTCTGCTCTTTCATGTTTTCCTTGAGAGCTAAAGCTAGTGTTTGTAGCCTGAGCTTACCAAGACTGAGTCCAGTCTGTTCTTTGCGGCTTTGTATACACACATTAATTTTTGCGCATTATGTATTATCGTTCCTTCCTTATTACCTCAGGGGTAGATTATCCACTTTCTTGATTCTTCAGTTAGTATTTTTAGCCATCAGATTTCTACTAATGCGAACAGGCTGGAAGAGAAATAGTAAAAGGAGATGAAACAAATCAATTTTCAGGTGTTTCCAGAAGATTACAATCACATTGAACTATTGGAAACTTAATCCTGGACCAACAAGAAAGTTTTGTCTGGTTATTTTGGTGTACTAGAGACAAAACTTGGAAAATGAATTTTTGACTGCTCAAGGAAAATAAGTGGCATATGTATATCCTGGGGTAAATATGAGTATTTCTTCTGAAGTGCAGTTCAGAATTAGGCTAATTTATTTTTTATCCTACTTAACGCAGTTTAGTTACCAAAACTTAAAAAAAACCTTTATTTTTTTCCTTTTCATCATGTTGTCTGTATACTTACAATGTCCAAAAATGTGAATATTAATATGAAGTGAAGAAATGCAACTTTATAGAGATATTTTAGCATATTTTTAAAAGAGAATAACAAAAATCAGAAAAAATAGGGCTCTTTAGACAGAATTACAGTATTTGTGATCCCTTGAGGCAAATCTGTGTATCAGTAGCAGTTACTTAAAAGATAAGCTGACCAGGAATCTACTCCAGAATCCCAGATCTCATAACCTGCCTTAATCAAACTACTATTTCGCTACCAGATACTTCTTAAGGAAACCACGTGTGGGGCGTGTGTGTATGCGCGCACACGCGTGTGTGTCTATGTTGGGGAGAGTTTGTGGAGAAAAGAGGAAAAGAGTAAATGATACTGGCAAAATAATCTAGTTTTACAGATTGGGATGATTACTGAAATTTCGGAGGTATTCTGTTTAAAAGAAGCTCAAAGGGCAACTTTTGTGTGGGTCATCAGTTTGGTGATTTAGACTACCTACTATTTATAGTGTATTTATTTTACTTTTATTTATTTACTTACTTACTTTTATTAGTATTTATTTTATACTGAATTTACTCCTGGCCATAAGCTTTTGTTTCTTCAGTTTCTTTTGGGATACCTTTTTCTTCTGTGCAACTTCCTCCTCTGGTTTAGGAGCAGTCCGCTCTCTCTCAGTGAGGATCATCTCAGATGGCAGGGAGGGCTCTTGTGTGGGTTAGTCTGCCCATGAGCGCTGTACGTTCTGTGCTGCATCTTGGGAGCTTTGTTCACCTGGACGTGCTCAGTGACCAGAGAATCTACATCTAAGCCCTTAGGTTTGGCATTACTGTCTGCATTTTTAAGTATGTGCAGCACAAACTCAGCACTCTTTTTGGGCCACCAACCCTGTGTCCAGCCCCACTGTTTGGTGGGCACACCTACCAACTCCACCATTGTATAGATGGAATGGGACACATTGCTTCTTTAAAGTGACATCTTTCAGATTCTTGGTGGCTTTTCGAATATGCATACCCTTGATGGCCTGAGCAGTTTCACAGGTGTTCTTAAAGTGAACACGAAGATTTGAACCTCTTGATTTGCATGATTTTGTGGGGTTTTCTGTGTCAAGTGAATAGCGAACCATTTTCAGAGGTCACTTCTGGTCGCTTTCAGGAATAGCCACAGTGTATTTAGTATATAAGTATAGTATTTAGATTAATTCTTGCACGCTGATTTCTGATTACAAATGTGAAAACCATAGAAACTTGGCCGACCGTTTAAGTGGACATTTTCTTAACACTTAAGTAGTGCCCGTTGGATAAACCATGCCAAGCCTTTTTCAGAATCATGAAGAATGAGCTTTGTGTGCATAAACTTTAAGACCACTTTCAAAAAAGAGCTTGTAATTTACTGTTGGTAAAGTCTTTGCTTTTTAGAACTTGGAGAGTCTGTTTTGTTTCTGCTACTGAATGCTAATGTGGCTAGGCTGGCAGCTAAACCTACAAAGAACAAGAGGAAGTTAGGAAATGTCCTCATGAAACATTGCTTAAAACTAAGCAATGGACTAGAAATGGGGAGCTAGGGACTAGGGGAGTTAACTCTTGTTTTATGTTCAAAAGAGGGTGAGGCATACTCTGTATTGAGAAATAACCTTAAGTGTGTCCTCCTTTAGAGTTTTGCCCTTCACTCACCACACATTGATTAGAGACATACAATGTTCCAGGCATGTTCTAGGTGCTAGAGTAACAAAGCGTGGGCCTTACCTAGTGAGGGAGAAAGATAAGGGCTCAACTAACTATTTTACAACTTTCTGCGAACTAAAATAGAGTAAAGAACGAGTGGTGTGAGATTATAGAGGGAGGGAGGAATTCCCTCTGGGGACGGGGTGCGTGATGCAGGGAGAATAAGGGAGGTTAGGGAAGACTTTTCATGTAGGGGATGTTGAAGTAGAACTTTTAAGGGTGAATAGCGGTTTTCCTGGTGTGGAAGAGACTAGAGGAAGGGCATTGGTGGTCCGAGAAATAGCAAGTAGGTTTTGCAGTACATGGGGAGTAGCGGAAAATGAAGCTGATGAAGTTGCGACCTGATTGGGATGAGCATGGGGGTGTTCAAGATTGTAGTTGGCAAATAGATGATGATGCCTTTAAGTAAGACAGGGAATGTATAGGACAGAACAGAATTTGAGGAGGAAGGTAATAGGGTATGATTCTAGATGTGGGAATCAGATATGTCTAATAGCTACAGATTCAGGGCTGTAGCTCAAGGGGAAGTGAGGGCCAATTAAGATATTTGTATTCACAAGCATAATGTCGTGGAAACTGCAAAAGTGTAACATCAAGTGTGAGGAAAAGACTTAAGGGCAACCTTGTGGATCACCTGCATCTGAGGGTCAAGCGGATAAAGAAGGGCCTTTTGAAGGGAGCTGAAAAGAATGGGTAAAGATAAGTGGTGTGGGTTGAAGAAGCTGAGGATAGAGATTAAGTGAAATTAAGCAGTCTACTGCAGAGAGCTCATTGGGATGAAAACTGGATGCGGCAGTTAAAGAGTTAGAAGAAATTTTCCAAGTGTGTTTGTCTGTTTGTGTATGTGTGTATGAATGTATGTATGGGGTGGGCAAACTTTAACATACAAAAACGTTGGTGGGACAACTTTTTTATAGTTGTCTGTGTGGAAAAATGTATAATACGAGAATAAACTGGCCCACATACTCACAACTGTAAACCTGCTTTTGCCTTCCCTGTATGTATGTGTGTGTGTGTGTTTGTATGTATGTTTTGATTTGCTAGAAATCATGATAGTGGAACACAATAGATTTCTTGAGCATTATTGAGTATGGGGTAGGGCCTGTAAAATCCAATTTATTAGAGAACCCATGTTTAGAAATAGGTCCTGTCCTCCCCTTCTTTCATGAGAATTAGAGCATAAAAACACTGGGAGAGGACTTAAATTCTAACAATTAGAATTTATAGTATAGCATGTTTGAGTTTATAGTCTCTTAAAATGTAGATTCCTTGTGAAAGATTTTGAGGTTTTATAATGTTTAGTTAAAATTGTAGGGGTTTTTCAACCTGGGTTTTGTAGCTCTGGGGTTCACGGACATATTTTGGCCCTGTGATCCCGATCTCACGAAATTGTGTGAAAAATTTTTGTGTGTGTGCTTGTGTGATTTTTCTGGGGAGTGGGTCCATAACTTTGTTGAGATTTTTAAATGGTTCTTGACACACACGGGTGTCAAGGACCTTTTCAGTAATGTTAATGATTAAGTCAAGTGTTGTTTGGGTTAGTTGGCTGCGGTAGATCAAGGGAAAGAAATTTTGAGTGGGTGTCTCAGGTGGGGAACTTTGGGGAGTTATTAGGCACCTCTCGGAGATAGGAGTAGGAGCACTAGATGGAAGGTTCTGGGAGGAAGACCGAAGCAAAGCTTAACCAGTTTCAGAATTTTGCCATCTCCTAGACTACCCCCCTTTTTTTCCCTTGGTATATGCCCTGCCTGGGGATCCAGTCCACAACCTTGGTGTATGGGGACAGTGATTTCACCAACTGAGCAACCCGATGAGGGCTTTATTTATTTTTTTTTTTTTTAAATATTCCAGGATTCACACTAGTATACGACTATTCATGCACTATATACAGTAGGCCTTGTGGGGTGCCAAATTACTATTTTTTTAAAGAGGAAACGAGCTTTGGAAGAAACCAAATAGATGGCACTCAGTTATTTTTAAGTTGCGAGTTGCTTATACTTTGGAAATTTTCTAAAATGTAATGTTTTAATCTAGTGATCTGGGGCAAGGCATTTATTCTCTCCTTGCTTAATTTTTCTGACCATGTAATGAAAATACCATTGGCCTATGTCATAGGGTCTTTCCGAAACAATGACAATAATGGAATGCTTGGTAATGTTTTATATGATACCCTGTAAAAATATCAATATAAAAGAATGATTTGAATAAATATATTGGGTAATCTTAAACACAGAAAATTTGTGTTACATTAGCTTGTGTTCGTAGATTATTTTTACATTCACTAAATCTACGAAGAGGATCCCTAAGTACTGGGTTGGACAAAAAGTCTGTGTGGTTTTTCCCTTAAAATAAAAAATACATTTTTCATTTTTACCAGTAATTTTATTGATTTGAATATTTTGAGTATGTTAGCTATCTCCCACATGGTATAATATTGATTATTCTCAATTAATGTCACAATTTGATTGCTATCAACTTCAACTGGTCTACCCGACCGTGGAGCGTCGCCCAGCGAGAAATCTCCAGAGCGAAACTTTGCAAACCGCTTTTGACATGTTCGGTCAGTCACAGAACCTTCTCCAAGCACTGCACAAATATTTTTCTTTATCTATCTGTCTATCTGTCTTCTATTTTTCCTTCCTTCCTTCCTTCCTTCCTTCCTTCCTTCCTTCCTTCCTTCCTTCCTTCCTTCCTTCCTTCCCTTCTTTTTTTTTCTTTTGTGTTTCAGTTGCATTTTTACCTTTCTTGAGATAATAAAGCATAGTATGCCAAAAATGTTGTGTAGTTTCTTCCACCTTCAATATTAAAATGGCTACACAAAAATTCACCAATTTTGTTGTTTTTTTTAATATGCATGCTTATATGACAGCTGTCACAATACAATCTAATGCAAGTGTTGGAATGAAGTTAAAGACAACTAAGTGCTACTAGAGACATCTTATGGGAAAAAAAACATGAACTTTTTGGCCAGCCCAATAAAACTAGTGCATTCTCTTTTCCTTTGTTCACTTTTTTTGGTCCTTTGTCTTTCATTAAATGATTATGAAATAAAGTTCTTAGTAACAGATATTCCATATAAAATAACACACAAATTGAGAACTAACCAAGGTTTGCCAAATAACACCATCATAGAACTAGTCTCCTGACCTAAAACTGGCTTTGGGTATTAAGTCTAGGGAGAAATAATTCTATCGCCAATTATGTGACTGAGTTAAAAAATTTTTCTGTCCTTTTAAATGTTTGGATCTATATTTTAAGTTTTTCCCACATTGAAAATAGTATAGTGAAAATTTTTGGAAAACTTAAAACTCCTCAAATCAATGATTATCTTTGGCTTATAAGCGTCTAGGTGACTTTCATTTCTTTCTTGTACCTTTCAGTATTCAAATTATCTTTAATGAAAATGCATTAACTTCTATAATTGGAAAAAATAAACATAAATATGGATAATATAAGTAGGGCCCTAAGGATTCACTATCAGGTTTTGGGCAGGTAAGTCACTTATCCTCACTGGGCCTATTTCCCCACTTGAAAAATGAAAAGGACAGAAATGGTATTTAAAAGTTTCTTGTAAATAAAAGTTCCCTTCTAAAATTAATTCTGAGTCTGTTATGACATGTTAAACAATAAACAGGATATTTTCTTAAAGTAAAAAGTCATGTATATATGTTCATTGTAGGAAAGCAAAGAGAAGAAAATTAAAAATAATCCTACCATACAAATAATGAAGAATATTTTAATGTATAAGGATTTGGATATATTCCCAAGTATATATCTATGTGTGCGTGCATACACGTGCTGAATATATACATACTGTATATAATAATACTATGCATACTGTTTGCCAGTCTGGTAAATACAAACTCCAGTGGGTCCAGTTTTTCTGCATCCTGGGTACCACGTAGTCACTATGATTAATGTATTGCAAGCTTGAATTAGATTTATTTGTAGCCACAGCGTAAGATTGGCTTGTTACATTTAATTAAAATCCCCAAGTCTTTTTCATTGGTATAATGATTAAATCTATATATGGTGCAGTTACTTGTTTACATTCAGGTACATATCACATTGACATTGTGTGTTACAACTGTTAAATTATCAAGTTAGGGTGTAGTATATATAGGGACTAAATCTGAATTTATGTTGCTGCTTGATTTAAAGGAATCTTTAAACTTACCTACTTTGGTACTCTTCAGAGAATATTTCTTAAAACATGCTGTAATGAGTATTGAAGGGGAAAGGTTACAGTTGAAGTAGCAACTACGTCAATTATGTTGGGCAGAAGGATGGCATTAGTAGATAGTCCTGTAATCAATGGCTGGTCCCTTCCAGGTTGATGGACAGCTTGTTTTTGATGGTTTTGTCAGATATATGAGATGTGTGTCCATTGCTTATTTAACTAATATACATTTAATGATATCCATGTCTACTATTACTTTGCATTTGAGGTAAAAGACTGAGAAATGGGTTTTTAAAATATTTATTTTTGAGGAATTATTACATGTACATAGTTCAAAGATCAAACAGTATAAAAAGAACACAGTGAGAAGTGAATTCTCTTCAATTTCCCTCTCTGGAAATCACCACCACTACCAGTTTCTTGTGTATCCTTCAATGTAGGATAAGCAAAAATGTGTGTTTAAAAACACGATGATTGCTTATATGCGTACGGTCCTTTTTGTGTTTGTTTTTGAATGACAGCTTTGGTATCCTGATCTTTGGCACTAGTGTAGGATTTCTAGGGTTTTTTTGCCCTATTGAGGCAGGGAACCAAATTTCGTAACTTTCCATTACTAATTTGATCGTGTGGGGTGCATTTCCAAGAGAGTTGTCTATTATATAGTCCTTTGTGAAAGACTTCTCTTCATAGGCTTACTAAGTTTATACCAGGGAAATAAAACCAGTTTTAGTTCTGGTTGTTTATTTAGAAAATAAAAAAAGAAAAACTCATCAATTGAAATTGGTTTTGAGCCCTTTTCATGCTTTCTAAATGAATTACTTTTTTTGATTATGTTGACAGCAAGGCTAAATAAAGTTTCAAGAACCTGGTACGTATGATAGCTTAGGAAGAGCTGGAATATCCAAGAGTAGTAGAACTATGGCATCATCGCATTCTACTCTGTCTTATTGTTTGCTTTCTCTCATTACACTGTAAGCCAATGCTACTTAATCTTTTGTCTCAGGACCCTTTCATAATCAAGAGCTTTTGTTTATGTGGGTTATAACTTTTGACATTTACTGCATTAGAAATTGAAAGAAATTTTGAGACTGTTTATTAATTTTAAAAAAATAGTACCTCCACTACATGTTACAATAGGTGGAATTTTTTAAAATAAAAAACAACTTTTCTGAAACAGCAATTTAATGAGGAGAATAATATTATTTTACAGTTTTTGCAAACCTCTTTAATTTCTGGCTTGATAGAAGACAGCTGAATTCTTGTATCTGCTTTTGCACTTAATCTGCTACTGTGTGTTGCTTTAGTTAAAGTACATATAAGAAGAGGACCTGGTCTCATACCACACATGTAATTGGGAAAAGGAAGAGCATTTTAAGAGCCTTTTCAGATAATTGTGGATATTCTTTCTTGATATTACACCAAAACTCAGCAGTGCTATTTTTTAAAAGATGACTTGTAGTGTGATTTCTGAAACCATGATTGTACTTTGTTACATTGAAACCTGTTGGTTTATCATGCTTTGAATGGCTCCTTTAACCCATGTGTGATTTTGTAACATATATTGATCATTTGGAAAATACTATTTTACTGAGTTATGCAGGTCCAAATGTCGACACAAAAATCATGTTACTTAACGCTACCACTGATCTCATGAGAAAAGGCTTTTAAGTGATGGAAAGCTATTAAGCTCACAGTGGCAGATAGGTTTTCCAAAACTCTAAATATCACTTGAAAAATACCACATTTTATCATTGTCAACAAATACTTCCAATTATTTTCCTTGAAGTGACAAGCCCACTTTCTTAATTTTTGAGAAAATGTCAGCTATGCAGACCTGCATATAATAAAACAATAGTATAGTTTTTCTGGTAGCTACTCTTTCAAGTAAAAATGGTGTTTTTTGTGAAAAAGTGGTTAATGTATTTGCAGCTCACAGCATATACATGTGCTTTTCAAACAGGTATCACTTTCAAACGTGGAAGTGCTTTCTGCATACTTTCCACTTGGTTACACAGAATAATAAAGTGAACTGAAAAGTGAAGATTTAATAAAAATATTTTTTACTTTTTCATCAATACATTCTTAAATGTTGACCTTTTTTTGAAAACTGAGCACATGAAGGTGAAGAATATAATGGTTATTAGTGCGGTGTGCTGCCATTGCTGTTAAGTTGTGCGAAGGTGCTGGTAGTTTTATCCTGTCATTGCTTTTGCATCGTAAGTGCAAATATAAGCACGATGGAAAAAGGCAGATAATGTCTTAGTTACTATGAAAATAGCTTTGACCTCATGGATTCCAGGAAGAAGTCTCGGGGGGACCCTCAGGGTTCTGTGGTTCACTTTGAGGGCTACTCTTAGCTACTTGAGGGTTAAGCTAATTATCCAGATGCGGCTGCCCTCCACCCCCTTCAGTTTCTGGTCCAGGATTTTACACAGAAAAGTTGCTCGAAGATTTGTTTCGTGAATGTGATATGACGACATTTAAACAGGGCAAAACTTGGTAAGTAAAGTAATAGGCAGCCTCACGTCCATCCAGGCAGTCTTGGTTATGCAGTTTTTTCACAGACAGTTGTGTAAACAGGATGAACAAATGAAGCGTGCATAATATACTTGGTAAATGCAAACAATGAAATAAAGAACTAAATATAAGGTGATATTGAATTAGGAATTAACTGGTTTGAGGAATGCGTGGGGAAAGGATACATGTGTAAGTACCTAGAGAGCCAACAACTTGAGCCTTGATAGGCTCCTCTCCTTTTTAGGTCCTTAAATTTGTAGTGGTCAAAGAGGATCCACACTAAGGTGGATCTGATCTGAAAAGCAAACATCTCACTTACAGTTCAGTAGGTCACTGCTTGTGCTTGATCTAGTAAAGTTTTTTCAAACAGGGTTACAGAAGGCGAATGTTAAAAACAAATCACTTTTTATGAAGAATAGCGAATAAAATTCCTATGTCCATGGAAGCTACAGATCCAGGTGGTTTTGAGTAAATTTCTCCTTTAAGGACGCCTGTCCTATTGAATACCCTAGTGTAGTTGTGGACTATTCTTTCCCTTTCAGGGTCAGGAAATTGAGTGATTAGATGGCACTAGGTACCCTCTTCTTTTAGTATGGAAATCTCAATCTACATTTTGATAATCTTAAAGTTTGCTAAATAGTACTCCTTTGGTTTTTAAGTGGTTGGTTTGTTAAAGTCTGTTTCTGGTTTAGGGCTGGGACGTAAAATTAAAGGCAGAAATAGGGAGAAACAGTTCTAGTTCTAAACCATGTAGATCTTTCCCTGCCTCTGCCTCCAGCCCTCATCCCCCCTTTTTAAAAAGTTATTATCCCTATCTCAAGTAAAGATGGTCAGATATTTAATGTTACGTAAACTATTTCATGTGTATATTTACAAGCTAATAGCATACCATGTGATTACAACTAGTGTGACATTCTGGAAAAGGCAAAACTATGGAGATAAGAAAAGGTGGTTGCTGGGTTTGGAGGAGAGATGAACAGGCAGAGCAGAGTATTTTTTGGACAGTGAAAATACTCCGTGTGATGATATAGTGACGGATATGTCATTATGGATTTGTCCAAAGCCATAGAAGTATACAACATTAAGAGGAAACCCTAAGGTAAACTATGGACTTTGGGTGATTATGACGTGTCAATGTAAGTTCATCCATGGTTTAAAAAGAAAAAAAAAAGTACTACTCTAATGAGTGGTGTTATAATGGGGGAAGCTATGCATGTGTGATGTCAAGAGGAAAGATGGGAAATCTATACCTCCCTGTTAATTTTGTTGTAAACCTAAAACTGTTCTGAAGAAAAAATAAAGTCTTAAAAAAATGAAAAAGAAGCCTACAATGAGTATTTCTGTACTGTTTAAACCAGGATCCTATGTACTCTTTATATTTCATCTTTTCTTGGCAACTTGATGTCACTGTGCGAAGCATCGATTAATGAACTGTAACGGAACTTCTTTTGACCTGAGTGCCTTTGAACTCTTGTGTGCTTTTTAGTTAGACCTTCATTAGCATGCCATACCACTGGAAGTGGGGAGCAAGAAGAGCATGATACACAATTTGAGACAAGTGCCACTACAGGCTACTGCTGGCATCCATGACCTCCAACAAACCGTTGTTTAAAGTAAAGAAGGAAAAGTCTTAGGCATTTCTCTCGCCAGTGTTGCTCACTAGCAACACTGTCTCCTTATTAGATGAAGCTGTCCCCACGCCCATCTCTAGTTTTTTCTCACCACCGTGTGTCCTATACATTCAAATGTACTCAACATTATATAACTATTCATTATAAACTATGTACATATATAAACCATATTTTTAGAAATACATATGTAAACTATAAAGTACATATATGGAGAGTTGAGCAAAATAGGTTTATAGTTATTTGGAAAATAATACAATAATTAACAAGAATAAGCCGTTTCATGTACTCACAACGGTAAACCTACTTTGGCCGCACCCTGTGTAAACTATAAAGTTACATAACTGAAATTACCCAGCATTATTGAACTACAGGCTATGATGATAAAAATCCTTGCCCCCACCTTTACCGTGATTTCTAATGGGAACATTGGTTTTTGACATATATTTTAAAGCATTTTAGATTTATAGAAAAATTGAATGGAAAGTACAGCGTGAGCTCCCCTATCTTCTTGCCACCCTCTCCCTCTCCTGTTACCATCTTGCCTTAGTGTGGTAAATTTGTTACATTTGAGGAACCAGTGTAACTTAAGGCCTTAGTTTACATTAGCACTCTATGTTAGACAGTCTGGATTTTGGAAACTGTTTTAATGTATTCTCCATCACAGTATCATACAGAATGGTTTCAGTGCCCCCAAAGCCTCTATGTTCCTTCCCTTCTCCCAAATCCTGGCAACCCCTGATCTCTTTACTGTTTCCGTAGTTCTGTCTTTTATAGGATGTCACATAGTTGAAATCATATAGTAGTCAGAGTAACTTCTTAACACTTAACAATATGCATTTAAGGGCCTTCCATGTCTTCTTATGGCATTTCTTTTTAGTGCTGAGTAATATTGTATGAGTCTGTTGTATGGATATAACACAGTTTGTTTATCTACTCACCTATTAGACATCTTGGTTGCTTCCCGGTTTGGGCAATTATGAATAAAGCTGGTATAGACATCTGTGTGCAGGATTTTGCATATATAAGTTTTCAGCTCATTTGGGTCAATATCAAGGAGTGTTGGGCCATACAGTGAGAGTATGTTTAGTCTTGTAAGAAACTACCAAACTTTCCAAAGTGGCTGACATACATTTTTAGGTTGCTCATGCTTTTTCAAAAACACATTACTCGGGTATGTAAAGGAATGCTTGTCCTACAGACCCTTAGAGGTGTTTTTTTTCCCCTCCTTTACTTTCTTCATGCTAGGTTGAGTCAAGAATGCATGGCTTCTCCAGTGCCCCTAAGAGGTTGTCTGTGTTTTGCACAAAGATACCTAATGATGGCAGAACTCACTACTTTGCAACAACTCACTTCTTCACGCCTTTGTTAGAAAAACCATCTGTTGACTACTACCCTAACTTCTTACCTATATTTTTTTAGTAGGGCCATATAATATTTATAAATTCTGTTCCTCATAATAGTCTTTTAATATGGGGGATGGGAAAAGTAGGTTTACAGTCATTTGTATGAAAAAAGACATGCAGGTTATGATTGTTAGAATAGCTTTATTAACTGTTTCACATACTCACAACTGTAAACCTACACTTGTCCACCCCTGTATTTAATGAAAGTTAATTTTTCTAGTCTTTTTTTCTCTAGGTTTAAACATCCCCCCCACACTATTCCTTATAATATTCGTCCTTTTTATAGTCCTAGTGAAACATAATGTGATTTTTCTACATCTTTAAAAACTCAAGTGCCCAGCACTAAATACAGGTGTAATCAGGCTGATGCAGGAATCCCCTTTCATTGTCCACATTTCACATGTTGCTTGTCATCTGATGCTTAGTTCCATACTAAGTTTAGTGTGAACCAGCATTCCTGAATCTTTTTTTCTTTTTATGATGATGACACAAGTCTTCATCATCCCGACTTTTCAGAAATGGTATTTTTTTAGCCCAAAGTCCAGAATGGTGTGTTTTTGCCTATTAAAATTTATCCTTTGAGATTTTACTCATTATTTTAGGCTTTTGCAGTCTTAGGGAATTTGATTTTACCCTCCAAGGGCAGACTTCATTATCTCTGGCATCTCTAGTTATCTACCTGCTTTTCTGTCCCTTTTCTGTCTCTTTTTAGTTTCCAAAATTTCCCCTCTGTTATTGCCTTTTTCCCATTTGTTTTTTCAGTGGCAGATTCCATCTTGTGTTACTTTGATGGGTCTGCATAGCTAAAGATGAACCTCAGAGGACAGAAAAGCATACATTTGCAAAACCATTAGGGAGTTGTGGTTTGCTTAAATCATGTTAAGTATCAAGACCCTTTATGTTTCTTTTTCTTTTTTGGACATTTATTGTACATTTATTAATTTTGATTATGCAGCCTTATTTTTGTATTTTGGAGCCAATTCTTCTGTGTTTTTAGCTTTCTTTCTCTAAGCTTTTCGGTATGTATTGGAAAAGACACAGCCCAGAGACTATTTCTATAATGCCATATTGATAAAATGATCCTGGGGCCACTCTGTAAGGCAGAGGACTTAACAGGAGGCTAATCTTCTTGGGCCTCAGTTTCCCAACTACAGAGTGAAAGTTTCATTAACCAGGGGGTTTCCGCTCATCCTCTGGAGTCCTAAGGAACCTCAGAGCATCCTGCAGGGGGTGAGGGGGATGAATGGCTACAGCACCTTCAGTAATAGAAGTTCCACTTTGTCTTATGTTTTGAGGTTCTACATAGGATTCTGTTTAAAGAAAGGGTTTCCAGAGAACATCATGCAGCCTCGATGGTATATGTATGTGTCTCTGAGCTTGGAAGCCATCCTCAGATTTTTCATTTGGTAAAGGACAAGAGAAGCTTATTATGCTGTTTGATATTTCTTTCCCAGACCTGGCAATAATCACACACACACACACACACCCATTACAAAAGTAATTACATTACTTTGTTTTATTGTTTTACATTACTATTTTAAAGGGAGAAAAAGTTATAAAACAGAAGTAAAGTATTTATAATCCCATTTTGCAATGAAGGACAGCATTTTTAACAGTTTTAGTATATCTTTCTAGATTATTCTGTTTGCCTATAATCATATCTAAATTTTTTTATTTTAATGACACCACATTCATTATAGCATATTTTATATCCTGTTTCCCCCCGCCCCCCAATTTTCAACAGTGTATATTGTGGATATTTTTCTGTGTCACTGATCACGTTAGTCTCCATCCTTTAATACTTATGTAGTATTCCTCTGCATTAATGATTTGTAACTGTACTAAGTCAGCGTGAGTATTCCCTTGCACAACACATGGAATCTGTCCTAAAGTATTACTCTAGATTTATTTATATATTGCTTCTGGAATACTCTTTTTTTTTTTTCAGTCGTTTACTTTTAATTTACTGTTTTTGGAGGTTGCGATATTGCTTTTACCAATTGCTTCCCTTTCCCCTGGTTTGATTACAGATCATGACCTCAGAAATATTATCCCAGTCAAGCTATAGATGCAAATAACGCTTTTCTTTTAGGCAATAGCTCTAGTTTAATGTTCCCTTTAATAGTTAGAAGCCTGTTCTTAAGAACAAAATCTTGGCAGCCAGAATTATACTTGACACTTTTATTCCAGCATGTTACTCCTGGCGAGAAAGGCAGTTGACTTGTTTTGACCCAAATGATCTTAGTTCTAAGAGACTAGGAAGGTGGGTGACAGCAGCTTTTGGTGATTTGACAGGCAGCTGCATGATGTCTATTGTGGCCAGGACCAAGTTGCTGCTGATAAATGTATATGATAAGTTACAATAAATAGTCCTTTTCCCCTACTGTTATTTAAAATTTTATCAAAGATCACATTGAAAAACTGGTAGTGAGAAAAATATTTTTTGTTCTTATAAGTTGATCATTATCTTTTTCTGTACCGTACTCTATACTTGTTCAAATACTTATTCTAAAATGGATACAACATTTGATAGTCATGGAAAAATTTTAGTGATTTTTTTTTTTGAATGGGAAATATAGTGTAAATGTTATTTAGGCAGATTTTGTTTCCTTAGAAACTTAGGATAGCATTTCCCCCTCCCCCCTTTAAGTTTAGGGATATGTTGTACAGGTTCAAAAAGTTCTAATATGGAAATGTTATTCCACCCTGGCTGGTGTGGCTGAGTGGATTGAGTGCCAACCTGCATACCAAAGGGTTGCAGGTTCGATTCCCAGTCAGGGCCCATGCCTGGGTTGCGGGCCAGGTCCCCATTAGGGGGTGTGCAAGAGTCAACCACACATGGATTTCTCTCTCCTTCTCCCTCCCTTCCCAAGAATAAGTGTGTGTGTGTGTGTGTGTGTGTGCGCGCGCGTGCGTGTGTATATATATTTATTTATTTAAAAAATGTTATTCCTAGTTTTAAATGATTTTAGTTTTATATTCTACCACTTTCTAAATTTCCTTTATTTCAATTTTGAAACATAATGCTTTTTTTATTTTTCTCTTCTTTTCCTAGTTTAGTATTTTAGGGTGATTTTTCCTTCTTACTGTGTCTGTAACTTTGATTATATGCTATCTTAAATTTAATTTTGTATGTAATTCAAGATACAGTTTATTTTAATGATTGCGTACAAAGTTATTATGGGATTTTAATTTTTGATTGGTTACTATTCAAAATTTAGATATGTGACACTTTTGAAGTATTTATGGGTAGTAACAATTGTGCCATTTAGAAGGTTTGTCTTATTTGTTATTATTTATATTACAAAATCTCTGAATACTATTTATCTTTTTCTTAAAATATATTTCATGCATTCTTTCTGATTAACTTAGGAAGTTCTAATTTCTCATTTATTCAACAAAAGAATTTGAGTGATGATTGTGAACCTTGAACAGTTCTAGGTGCTAGGAATAAAGCAGTAAGTAAAACAGAAAAATGTTTGCCCTCATGAACTTTCTAGTGGGTTGAGAAAACAGATATAAATACATACATACATACATACATACGTATGTACATACATACATACTACATCAGGTGATAATAAGTACTATGGGGAAAATAATATCAGCTTGAGATTATTCCCATAGTGTTCAGAAGATTAATCCTCAAAAATTCTACAGCTGCAAATGGAAACCTGGGTTGGATATATAATGGACTTTTGACTATTGATTATTGATTAATTTGTAATTTGAATGGATTCCCATGTGGTCTGCTCCCTTTCATGTTAGTTTGTTTCTTTTCTTTCTTTTTGAAAGATTTTATTTACTGATTTTTAGGGAGAGGAGAAGGGAGGGCAAAAGAGAGAGAAACATCAGTGTGTGGTTGCTTCTTGCATGTCCCCAGCTGGGGACCTGGCCCGCAACCCAGGCATGTGCCTTGACTGGGAATCATACTGGCGACCCTTTACTTTCCAGTGCAGTGCTCAGTCCACTGAGCCACACCAGTCAGGGCTCATACTCCTTTCAATTTCACAACTGTGTTCATTTTAGTGTGGTTCTATTTACTGTTGCTTAAAATAATACCTTTCATGGTGTGTTTTACAGTTTAAAAAACAACATTTTCATATTTCATTCTTTTAAGTGGCCAATAGCATAAAATAGTTATAGTTGAGCCATATGAAATTGCTGATATTTAACTACTTTGGACCTACAAAAAGCAATTTCATATTGTTCAGTCTAATACTGTACTATACCTACTTTCAAAATTTATAAACTGTAAAGCACTGTTCACATTGTCAAGATTTAAATTTTGTTTCTGGAACCCCATTTGCCTGATTTCATCATGTGTCAGTAAGGGTAATAATGATACTTCATGAAGTTGTGAGAATTACATGAAATTATATATAAAAGTGTTTAGAACAGCACCCCGCACATAATAAAGGCTCGCTAAATGTTTGCTTGTACTAGCATTATTATTTGTAGTTTTGCAGATGATGAAATAGAAGCTCATAGATATTTTATGATTCTTACTCCCCAAGGTTATACCACTAGAAAACCAGGCATTTCTGATCCCAAGTCTGGCTTGTTTCCTGCATATACTACAGCTATCTCTTAGGAAAAGAAGGAAAGAAAAGGAAAAAAAAAAGATTATTCACATAGTAATTTAAAGAGCACATTCTTTTGCCTTCTTAAGATTTAAAAAAATATTTATATATTTTTAGAGAGAGGAGAAGGGAGGGAGAAAGAGGGAGAGAAAAATTGAAGTGTGAGAGAAAAATCGATCAGAAAAATCAATCTGTTGCCTCTTGCACGCCCCTAACCAGGGACCTGGCCCACAACCCAGGCTGCCCTGATGGGGAATCGAACTGTTGACCCACTGAGTCACACCAGTCAGAGCAGAGCACATTTCTTGAATTGCTCCAACATAGTTACTTTAACTTATGTAATTAACCTTGTGTTTGTAGACTGTTTTGACATTAATAAAGAAAAATTTTTAACAAATGTGTTAACTGAGATATGATATGATAGGTAATTGTGACTTAGTGTATATTTTTATCTTAGAAAAAGTACTACTTGCACTTTTATAACTGATTTGTTGAGAAATTAATGTACCTAAGTAATAAATATTGACCCGAACATTTCTAAGAATATAAACACAGTTTTTAATTATATTCTTTAAAAAAGGAGCAAAAATAAATATTGAAAAACTTAAAAGTAGCTTTAAAAAAGCATTTAAAGCAGTTAAAAAGTAACATACTTAAGCCATTAATTCACAACCTCCTACTCAACATTTCTGCATGGATTTCTAATAGCTATCTCAGTTGTTCCTCTTACAGTTATTCCCATTTCAGTAAATGACTGTTATGTTCTTCCTGTTGCTCAAACCAAAAACCCTGGAGCCATTCCTCAGTCCTCTTTCATTGTACCCTGCATCCAAATCATCAGGAAATCCTGGCAGCTCTATCTTCAACACACGCAAAATCTGCAATAACTTCTCACTATCTCTACTTCTGCTACCCTGGTCCAAGCCCTGCTCATCTTTCAGTAGCCTTATAATTGGTTTTCCTCCTTCCGCCCTTTTTCTCCCTTCAGCCTGCTTTCGCGTATCAGACCAAGTGATTTGACTTTGGGTGATGGGCACACAATGGAATATACAGATTATGTATCATAGGACTCTACACTTGAAACCTATATAATCTTATTAACCAGTATCACCCCAGTAAATTTAATTTTAAAAATTAGCCCTGGCTGGTGTGGCTCAGTGGATTGAGCACCGACCTGCAAACCAAAAGGTCATGGTTTTGATTCCTAGTCAGGGCATACAGGCCAGTCCCTCAGCTGAGGGTGTGTGAGAGGCAACTGATCAATGTTTCTCTCCCTCTTTTTCTCCCTCCTTTCCCCTCTCTCTAAAAATAAAATAAATAAAATATTTTAAAATAAAAAATAACACGGCAGGCTTAGGAGTCACATCTTAAAGCTGTGTGCAAATGGAAATCATTCTGTTTTGTTTGGATTGTTTATTTGAGGTGGCTTCCAAAGTTGTCATGAGTTGGTCCTGAGCCAAAGATTTGCAGCGGTGGTTTATTGTGGAGTAGTCTCAGGACCAGCACTTGCAAGGGAGTAAGATGAGCTGCAGGGGGAGAAGATGAACTGCAGTGCAATTGCAGCAGAAGCCTCAGCCCATCCCACACAATTTTTGGAAGCTGGAATGGCCCCTCAGATTTGACCTGAATCGAAGTAAGGAGGTGGGCCTTTGTGCTCCTTTCACCACACCTCCCCTCACCCCTTTCCAGTCCCATCAACCAACCACTCATAGGAAATATGCTGGCCCCAGGAAGGGGATGTAACCTGGAGCAGCCGAAGGAATTGCCTGGGGAAGGAGTCAGCTGTGAGCCCAGCAGCTAAGACTTCCGGCCCTTGGGGAAACAAGGATCTTAATGCTGCAGGCAGATCTGGAGAATGCACCACAGCATCCACTCCAGAGGTGGGCAGTGGAGATTGTGAGGGTGCAAAGGAGGTCCCCTTCCCTTAATCCCAAATAATCCTTCGTTATGTCAGTGGCTAAGGACCCCAGAGTCCAAGGACAAATTTGTGAAGATACAAGATTTTTAAAGTTTGTGGTTTTATGCTGATGGAAAACTTTTAACAATTCTCACCCTGTTACAAATCTAAAACTTCTCTTTTGCAGTGATAATTGAAATTGAAGGGCATTTTCATGAAATAAACCATAGTTTCTTAAATCAGTATTTCTCAAACTGAGATTTTTTTGGAGAGGTCCATAAGAGGGCATCCTTAGGGCATTTTTCACAGGGAGTTTGTACATTATTCAGTTATAAGAAGCACTGGGCCCTGGCGGGTGGGTCAGTTTGTTGGAGCATTGTCTCATAAACAAACAAACAAACAAACAAACAAAAAAAGTGGTTTTGATTCCTGGTCAGGGTACACTCCTAGGCTGCAGGTTCGATCCTTGGTTTGGCATGTACAGGAGGCAGCCAATCAGTGTTTCTCTTTCTTTTTCCCTCTATAAAATCAATAAATATATTCTTGGGTGGGGATTATTAAAAAACAAAACTGTGGGAGTAGTGGGACTATTTGGAATCAAGAATGAGAGAGAGTGAGGTTCAAATCCCTACTGTACCCCTTCTTACTAACTATGTAACATTAGGGAAGTAATGAAGTATTTTAAATCCTTTTATGTTCTTATCTGTAAAATGTACCTACTCACAAGGTTGTTGTGAAGATGAGATAAAATAATGCAGCAAGGTTTTAGCATAGTTCCTGGCATGTTTGAAAACACTAAATAAGTGGTACATACTGTCATTTATGTCACTAAATCTTACAGTCACTTGATATAACTTGGCACACATCTTTTTTGCATTACCTGAAAAAAAAAGATGTTAATAAGAAGTTAATTCAAAATCTATCATGGCTATTTCATGCTATGACTGACCAAATGTGGTGGTAACATAATCAAATCAAATATACAAATTTTTAAAAAAAGTAAATCAGAAAATTAGGTCATATCTCTCCCCTACTCAAAACCCTTCAAAGACTTTCCATCTCATACAGAGTTAAATCCATGGATCTTAATGTAGCCTTTAAGGCCCCACAAGCCTGGCCCTGAAGAATCTCTGACCGTACCTGCCTCTCCTCCCTAGGGTGCTTCAGGTACTGGGGGCATTTTGCCATCCCTTGGCCACACCGAGAAGGCTCCTACCTTGGCATCTTTACATTTGCTGTTCTCGGTGCCTGGATACGCTTCCCCCAAGTATTATGTGCTCTCTCCCTCTCACTCCCTGTAGATCTGAGCTCAGACAGCTCATCAGAAAGGCATTCATTCCTGGGCCAGCCTCTCCGCTACCCCTAACCTCTCTATCTCCCGTCTTCCCAAAATATTGTGTATATATTTGCTTGTTTATCTCCCTCTGGTAGAATATATAAAATCAATAAGGCAGGGACTTTTTTTTCCTTGTTCACTGTTGTCACCTCTGTATCAATGCTTGACATACAGTAGGTGATTATGATGCATGCGTTGAATAAATGTATTGAATCTTTTGGAAAGGCATTGTCTCAGCTCTTTTTTCCCCTGCATTTAATATTGTTGATTTCTCCCTTTGTTTGGCTGCCATGGTGCTACTATCTCCTGATTCTCATTTATTCTTCTAACATCCTCTCACTGTTTTTCACATGTGTTTTTCTGCCCTTCTGTATATACCCCTTTGAATATTCCCTAACTTTCCTTGCTTCTTTTATCGTCCTACTTTATATATTATTTCTCGTCAATTTTATTATCCATGCTCTTGATTTCATTTGTTGATGAAGCTCAAATTTACACCCGCACCACAGCTCCAGATCTAGGGTCTGTTCGGACAGCTAGTGTGAATGTTGTCACACACTGCCTTTCCTTGCAAATCTGCTCTTTTATTGTTCCTTGCTTTGCTTAACGAGCCACTCACTAACCCAAACCAGAAATGTGGGAGTCATCCTGGAGTTCCCTTTTCCTCACTGTTCACGTCCAGTTATTAAACTAAGTCCTTTCCATTGTTACCACCTAAATATTTCACATCTACTTTTTCCATCCTCTCCGTCTTAGTTGAGGCCGCCATTGGTGCCCCCTCATGGACCACTGAATTAGTCACCTGATTGGGTTGACTCAGTCCTCCCCAAGCCATTTGTCATGGAGCTGGAATGTTTGCAGAATGCTACTCATCACCTTTAGCAGAGCTCCCATCCTGTAGCCCAGAACCCTGTGGGTGGCTAGGAGTTGTTACAGAGGGCTTTTGTGGCCTAATGGTTCTCTGTAGGCTGAGTAGGTAATACTGTCTTTCAAAAGTAGTTCTTACTAGTTTAAAAACAACAACAAAAAAAAAAAACAACAAAGAAACAAAAACAAAAACCCTAATTTAATAGTTTTCATTACGTTTTCCTGAATAAATGCAGCAATCATGGAATAGAGGTTTCTTTTTTGTTTGCTTGTTTTTGTCATTATAAAGGAATCTTCATAATATTAAGTATCACTGAGCTAGAAGATAAAATAACTTTGCACAGCATATAAGACCCCACCATCTGGCCCCCTCTGGTGCACTCCACGCTTGATCATGCTCCATATGCCACGGCTTCCCTGTTCCTAATACTTCCATTTCCTCCCCCTCCTGGCCCTCAGCAACACCTCTTAAATAGCTGCTCCATAAAATTTCCTAATCAGAATGAAATACAAACTCCTTTCCAAGGCCTACAGAGGCCTTACATGATTTTTCCAATGCTGTCTCCTTCCACTCTCTCCCCTTCCACCAGGCTCTTCCATGGCTGCCTTCCCATCTGTTCAGATCGCAAATTGAATGTGTCTCATCAGAGACCATTCCATTCCCCAGCCCCCAACCCCTTTCTTATTATATGCATTATTTTATCTTCTGCATAGCACATGTCAGTTCCTGAAATGTTTTTGTTATGGCTCCCTCCACCAGAATGTAAGTTCTTTAAGGTTAGAGACTCTGCCTCATTGCTCATCACTGTATCTCTTGGCCTAGAACGTGGTCCTCAGTAAACCTTTCTTGACTGATTGGAGTATGTACCCTCTCTTTTGAGCCCTGCTCTCCCTGTAATTATCTTCCTTAGCATTTAGACATTGCATAGCAGAGTCTTTGTGGCTATTAGTCGCAGCCTGTGATACTGGACCTAGTAAGCATTGTAAAGGAGTGAGGCAGCTCAGGAGTGGACATCCTAAAGGGAACTTGCCGTTGATAGGAGCTTGTTCTACTCCCATTAACCAGTCAGTTGTCAGTTTGAAATGATGATAATGATTAGCATTTATTGGAGAGACACTCTGCTGAGTGTTTTACTTAATATTTCATCCTTATATCAGCACTATGAGGAATGTATTAAGACATTATCACCAGTTTATAAATGGGAAACTGAGACACATAGGTTAAATAATATGAAACTAGTAAGCTGGTAGAACTGGCTCTTGAGCCCAAGCTTTTAACAGTACTGCTTCTTGCTGTTCCCAGATCTGACTTTCCAAAAGAAGTGAGAAATCTGGAACTTTTATGCTGAATGTTGATAATTCACATTTAAAAACTAAACACAAAAAAACAGGTATAAGGGGCTGCTTCAGTTTATATGGTTTTTGTCTGACCAGACCTGGAGCTGCTTTTAGTTGTTCCATTAAGATTCTGGCCTTCAAATGCTGAGTGGATGATTGCATAAACAAATGCAACTAATCATTTTCTCTTCTGCATGAATTTCTCCCTCTACAGTAACTCAAGTAATACCCTCTGTTTCTGTAGCATGTTGCTACACTATAAAGTGCTTTCATATACATTGTTTGACTTTTAAAAGCCTCAACTGATACTGCCACCACCACACTCTGTGTGTGTGTGTGTGTGTGTGTGTGTGTGTGTGTGTTCCTTAGTTCTTAGTTTCACAGTGGATCAGAGGGAGTAAAACACAGGAAGTAAACCACAAAGTAATGAGCTTTGGGCTCACTTCTCATCTGTATTAATACTGCTTTTGCCACTGATCTTCTTATGTCCAGCTCCATGTGTGAGAAAGCCTGCTTTTAAACATTCAGTGTTATTTTAAATTAATGAGATAATAAATACATTATCCATCAGTTGTGCAAAATTTAATGGAAAATACAGTATTGTGGACTTCAGGTCAAGATGGTGGTATGGTAAACACGGCTCTCCATCTTGCACAACCATATCAAAAATACAACTAAAATATAGAACAATCATCACTCAGAACTGTCAGAAATTAAGTTGAATGGAAGTCCGACAACTACATAATTAAAGAAACCACACCCATCCAGGCTGGTAAGAGGGGTGGAGATGTGGAATGGGCTGGTCTCACATCGACATGCAGTGGATAAAAATTCAGGAGGGATATCTTGGGAGTGAAGAGTCCCAGCCCCACACCAGGTCCCCTAGCCCAGGGTTCCAGTGCCAGGAAAATAAGTCCCCTTAACTGCTGGTTGCAAAAACTAGTGGGGACTGAGTCAGTGGAAGGAACTTCTGGAGTCTTAAGAAGTTCCACTTAAAAAATGCACACATGGACTTACTCAGATGCACTCCCTCTGAGCTCCAGCACCACCAGGGTAGCAGCTTGAAAGGCACCAGTGGCATACAAGGAGGAGCTAAAGTGTCTGGTATCAAGGTAGGAGCTAGGGGACAGCTTTCTCCCAGACAGAAAGGCAGGCAGAGGCCACTGTCACTTTTCTGAGCCCTCCCCACATCAGAACCACAGGGCCAGCAGGTGGGTGTCCTATCTGAGATCCCATCAACCTGGCTAACACTATTTACCCCGCCCTGAAGATCCCCTGAGACTGTCCCACATCCAAACTGTTAAGGTGACTTTTCCGACTTTTCTGTATGAATGGCTGGTTCTGACTCATGCTTCACAACTCCTAAATCCTATCAAGCAACAGCTAAGTGGCCCCAGGCCTGGCACTAGCAGCAGCCAGCCTAGATTAATAGCTTGGCTTCACCTGGGAATCTCCAAGTCCAGCATAAGTAGCAGCCACCTCAGATTGCTTTACAGCTCAGGCAGGGTGCCCCAGGCAAAACACAGAGGGGCTGAACTTGGCCTGTACCACCCAGGAAACCCCAGGGCCAACACACCCAGTGGACAACTACAGACCATGTCGGAGTACCACCACCTTTCCCCTCCATAGCCGATCTTCCACGGAGGGTAGAGGTTGGTGGTCAGTGGTCACAGCAGTCCTTGCAGCTGACTGGTCTGGGTAAATCCCTCCCATTGATCTGTCAGTAGCAACCAAGATCGAACTACAGCAGGAGGGTATACTCAGCACACATGAAGGGTGCACCTGAAGTACCTAGCTTGGATGATAGGGGAGGCTGTGCCACTGGACCCTACAGGACACCTACTACATTAGGCCACACTACCAAGACAGGGAGTCATAGCAGCTCTCCCTAATACATAGAAACAAGCACAGGGAGGATGCCAAAATGAAGAGACAGAGAAACATGGCCCAAATGCCAGAAAAAGAACTAAACAAAATGGAGGTAAGCAATCCATCAGAAGCAAAGTTCAAAACACTGGTTATTAGGATGCTTGAGGAACTTAGGACCTTAACAGCATAAAAAAGACCCACTCAGAGATGAAGGATACATTAATTGAAATAAAGAACAATTGGGGTGTCCATCCTGTGTCCCATGGACTGCATGTGGCTCGCAATGGCTATGAATGCGGCCCAACACAAAATCGTAAATTTACCTAAAACATTATGAGATTTTTTTGTGATATCCTGTTGTAGTGTATTTAATGTGTGGCCCAAGACAACTCTACTTCTTACAGTGTGGCCCAGAGATGCCAAAAGATAGGACACTCCTGACTCAGGGAAACAACAGTAGAGTGGATGAAGCCAAAAATCAAATCAATGGTTTGGAACGTAAGGAAGAAAAAAACAATCAGAACAAGAAGAAGAAAAAAGAAGTAAAAAAACAAGAATAGTGTAAGCAGCCTCTGGGACAACTTCAAGTGCTCTAACATTTGCATCATAGGGGTGCCAGAAGGAGAAGAGAAAGAACAGGAAATTGGAAATCATTTTGAAAAAATAATGAAAGTAAATTTCCCCAATTTAGTAAGGAGATAGATATGCAAGTCCAGGAATCATAGAGTCCCACACACCAGATGGATGCAAAGAGGCCCACTCCAAGACACAACATAATTAAAATGTCAAAGGTTAAAGATAAAAAGAGAGACTCTGAAAAAGTAGGAAGAGAAAAGTAGATAATTACCTACAAAGGAGTGCCTATGAGACTGTCAGCTTATTTCTCCAAAGAAACTTTGCAGGCCAGAAAGGATTGGCAAGAAATATTCCAAGTCATGAAAAGCAGGGACCTACAGCCAAGATTGCTCTACCCAGCAAAGCTGTCATTTAGAATCAAAAGGCAGATAAAGAGCTCCCAGACCAAAAAAAAAAAAAAGCCAAAACAAAACCCTGAAGGAGTTCATCATCCCCCAACCATTATATGAAGTGTTAAGGGGACTTACTTAAGAAAAAGAAGATGAAAACTGTGAACAATAAAATGGTAATAAATACATATCAGTCAACAATTGAATCTAAAAATCAAACTAAGCAAACAAGAACAGAGACAGAATCATGGAAACAGAGAGTGTTTTGATGGTTGCCAGGTGGGAAGGGGGCGTAGGGGAATGGGTGAAGAGGTGAGGGGATTAAGAGGTAAAATAGGTAGTTACAGAATAGCCTTGGGGATGTAAAGTACAGCATAGGAAAGGGAGTAGCCAAAGGACTTACACACTTGAGCTTGTGGACATGAACAGTGGTGTGGAGATTGCCTGAAGGAGTGTGGAGTGCTGAGTGGAGGGGAGCAACGGAGGAAAAATCAGGTCAACCATAATACCACAATCAGTAAAATATAATTAAAAAAGAAAATACAGAACTGCAGACACTGGGGTTTTGGTTATTAGATCGTCACTCTTCTGCATAAGCTTGATTTCCAGTGATTAGTCTGGCCTCCATTTTTACATGTTCTTTAATTTCTTGTTTCTAAATTTATATAAACAATTAATGTAAATAATTTATAAATAATACTAGGGACTTTTATACTATTTAAAATTCAATTTTAAAATAATTTTATAAAACAGTATGATTACAAAGGTAAAAGTTGTATGCACAATTCTCCATTTTCCTCAAAAGTCAGCTCCTGGTCCTTTAAAAAAAAACCCAACAATTTTGTTCCCTTTCCATCGACTTAAAGTGGAAGTGGGTAATTAGCTAACCTGTTTAAAATGAGTGAAGAAAAACATTAAATCAGTTGACTACCCTAGTGCTCATGGAAGACTAGCTTCGGGAACTTCATGAATTGTGTTCGTTCCTATAGCTGGGAAGCATGCGGTCGGGATCCTTAGTGTGTAGGAACCAGTCCTTGAAGTAGCTGTATCCTCTAAGGCCATGATTGTGGTGGGAACAGGAGACATGTAAGAGGGACTGGGATGGGTGACTGCAGATGCAATTTGAAAAATCACTTAAATTCAACGTGCATATTATTTTATAATCCTAGTTTAATGGACCCCCAGTACAACCCAGATTTGGCTTAAAGACACTCACGTGAGCCCTGGCTGGAGTGGCTTAGTTGGTTGGTCATCGTTCCTGCAAAGCTAAAGGTCTTGGGTTCAATTCCCAGTCAGGGCAATGCCTAGGTTGTATGTGAAAGGCAACTGATCCATGTTTCTCTCCCTCTCTTAATAAAAAAAAAAAAAAAAAGATAAGCACATGATAGTATAACATAGTTCTTAAGGAGCCTAAGCCAGTAATGGTTAGAGAGTGTGCTTTAGGACAAAGAATGGGCGCATCTCTAATGAGCAGGTGGAGTAGGCAGGAACTGTGGGTTCAAGTTTTGGTTTTGCCACCAAATAGAGATGTGACTTCGGTTAACTCACTTAGCCTTTCTGGGTCTCAGTTTAATCTGTAAAATGAGAAAATCAAACTACATAGCCTTCAAGGTCTTAAGTATTTTAAATTTGCCTCTTGTTAAAGTAAAGCTCTGTGGGCAATTGGGTCTGACTACTAATCAGGATAAGAGGATATATTAATAGTTAGGGAACCCAAAGTGAATAGTAACAGATTTTTCAGGCAGCTTTCATCTGGGTATTACTTGTGCTTCCTAACAAATAGCAGAAGAAAGGGAGCTTTTGATAAAAAAAACTTGTCTCCCGCCTCATCTCTTTCCTTCCCATCTCCAGTTTTACAGTCTAGAGAAAGATGACCTTTAAAAACTATTTTACTATTTCTGTTTTTAGCTTCATGTGGAGTTACTGCCATAAGGCTTAATAATATATATAAATTTCTGTTTCTCATTTATGAACTTTAGATAATATCTGGATATTTTAATATGAAAAATAAGAGTTAATATTTTCTGCCCTCTCTTCATCTCTTTTTATTTGATGTTCATATTATTTTAATAGTCTTTTATTAATTTTCTTTATAATTTTAAATGATAAACTCATATATATATTTTTGGAGAATTTTTGTAAGTGTTTCTTTGAGCTAAACTGAGGACAGTGTTGGGAAGCTAGATCTCAAATGCTCCTAAGTTTTAATTTTTGATCCATCAACTTTCATAGGGTCTCAACTTGCAATTTTGTAAAATGGAGTTATTAGTGCTGTTCTTTATTCTTTCTATATTCTGTTTTCTAGGAGCTATACTTTACTTTTACATCAAGGTTAAGATTTTCATTCAGTTCTCTATCCACCACCAAGTATTATGTACTTATCTTTACGCTTAGATTGCTGTTTTTACTGAAGTTACCCTTCTGTGCCTGCCATAATAGCAAGCCCAGAATCACAACTGTAAGATTACTCAAAGTTTTATATCCTTGTAATGCTAAGGAAGTAATTGGGTGTGTGTTAAAGGCTTAGCTTAGTAAGCCATTCGTTTACTCATTTGGGCAACAGCTAGTTATTGAATATCAGAATTGTCACCGCAGTGCTGTTTATAATAGTGAAAAATTGAAAACAACCTAAGTGACTGACTTTGGGAATTAGTAAAATAAGTACTATACATTTTTACAGGGAACGCTCCGTAGGCATCTAAACAATAATGTAAAAATGTTAATATGAACACTTAAATTCTTTATTACCTTACAATATTTATAAAATAGTATGTACACTGTAGGCTGACTTTGGTTTTTGTTTATTTATTTATTTTTTAAGAACAATATAAGAAACTTTGGGGGGAGGGAGAAAGGCTAGAAAGCATATCGTATACACAAAATTGTTAACTTCGTAATGTGGCCATCTTGGGTGGTGATTTCTGTTTCTTTTTTGTTTTTCCTTACCTGTATTTTCTCAGTTACCCAAAAAGAGCGTGAGTCACTTCTATAATAATAAAAAATTTTAATTATTTATTTATTTGTTTAGAGAGAGGGGAAGGTAGGGAGAAACATCCATGTGTGAGAGCTACATCTATTGTCTGTCTCTCCACGCCCGCAACTGGGGACCCGGCCCTGAAGCCCAGGCATGTACCCTGACTGGGAATCGAACGTGGGACCCTTTGGTCCTCAGGCCGGTACTGAATCCACTGAGCCACACCAGCCAGGACTATAATAATAAAATTTTTAAGCTAAAGATAAAAAATTAAGAGTTGCCAGTCATAGGTTTTCTTGTAATACTACTGGTAAAATATCTAGGAGTGCATGGTAAGAATTCAGTAAATATTTGTGGAATGAGGGAATGACTGAATCACAGAGATTCATAGATTTGTAGTATTGGCACTTATACCTTCATAATTTTATCCAGAGACAAGTTCAGTTATCTCAAAAGAAAAATCTTGCATTGAACTGTCTGCCAGAATCTAAGAAACAGCTTTAACCGAATGTTGGTTGTGTAATGACAGAGCCAGCAGGATGAGGCCCGTCATAGAAGCAGCCAGGCCACAATGCTATATTTCACAGTAGGCAGATCTGAATAAAAGTGTCCTTTGTACTTGTCTGAGACTGAGGGGTGGGCCTTGTGGCAATTTATGTTATTTCTCCTTAATGGAAGTTGAAGCAGCCTCTAATCCTGCTATCACATGACAACTACTTATTTGATTTTTGGCAATTTGGGGAGCAGCTGTGGACAAATGATTTTTCTGCAAAAAGAGCCAGCTGCATTCTGACCTACTTGCAAATAAATGCCTGGGCATACTAAACTTCCTATCCATCATGTTTTAATCTAGGGACAGCTTCAGCAACTTACCTGCTTTTTATTGATATTTGTAGCTGTTAATAAGCATCTGAATTTTTGAGAATGCATTTTCTAATCCTTTTTATCATTGTCCTTAACGTTAATTAGGCACCTTCTCCATTCACAGTACTGTGCTGGACACTGGGATGTAAGTTGTAAGGTGTTGTACAATGTGGGTAGGCTACTTTCCTCTTTAACAGGTGTGTTGACATTAGCCTCACTGTTAGCAGGTTAGATTGCAGTGTAAAGAGTTTGGTGTGCAGGCAGCCAGGAGCTGTGTTCCTTTGGCCCCCAGACTTCTTAGTCTGCTGTCTGGACGTTCATTGATGCGCCCTTACTGTGCTGTGTGCTTTTATAAGCTGTTATTCTGCTTGCAGTGCCCTGCTTTTATTGGGGCTCTTGGCTGAACACTCTTGTCTTCTTCATGGCATCTACTCAATGTCCTTGCAGTCTTTCATTCTCAATGCTTCCTTAGCCCTTGGTGATTATCACAAGAATATCTTTTTCCCCCCTTTTTTTCAATGGCAAATGCTTTCTTTCTTAACTTTATTAGTTTGCACTTTTTTTAAAAAAGCTCATATAACCCAGGGAATTAAGAAACACAGTCAGAATTGGGTAAGTCAGATCTTCTATAATGAGTGAAACAAAGCTTTACTTTTGATTGTGAATACCTGTAGGGCAGGGGCGAGACTGTAATTAGTCCTGTGTCTGCAAAGCTGAATCTTCACGCAGGACAGATTGATCTGAATTTTGGTATGAACCTACTCTGTTAGAGGTTTCTTTAATGATGATTTATAATGGCCTGTGATTAGAAGCAAGTCATTTCAAAGCTTAAAAATAAAATGCAGAACTGCACTGTTCAGTGTGGGAACCACAGCCGTATGTGGCTACTTAAATTAAAATGAAATAAAATGAAATAAAATTACATTTTTGATTCCTTTAGTCATATTTGTCATGTTTCTTGTGGTCAGTACACGTGCAGTTACTGGCTATTGTTTTGGACAGTGTAAATTTAGAGCATTTCCATCACTATAGAAATTGCTATCTGTCAGTGCTGATCTAGAACCTAAAGAAGAGCTGATGTATTTTAAAGCATTTGGTGAAGTAGATTGACCTATTTTCTATGGAAGGATGTTGGTTCCAGCTAAAGAATTTTAAGCAACCTGAAAGTCCCTGTACTTTCTTTATATTTTTCTTTGGTTGTGGCACCCTCTAGTGTTTTATCTGTGGTATAGTGTGTAATCATGAAATAAATCTATGGTTTGAGTCCAAAATCATTAAAATATTTTGGAAAATTTTGTGGGTATATGCATTTTTCTAAGGAGGAGATCTGTAGCTTTCACATGTCCTCAAAAGGATACATAATTTGAAGAAGGTCAAGAACTACTAGCTGATAAGAGATCTATGTGTGGTCAAAACTGGTTTCGATCTATAAGCATTTTTTCTCCCAGTGTAAAAATAAATCATGTAACTTTCCTTTGGGTATTGCTGTGCTTCACCTGTCTTTCTATGTAGAGTAATAACAACAACAACAACAGGTTACACTTAATCTGACACTTATTATATACCATGTTTTCTTTGACCTTCCCAGTAATTCTTAGGTAAGTTCTATTGTTACTACCATTTGAGAGATGATAAAACTGAGACACAGAAGTCAAATGAAACTTGTCTAAGATGATAGTGAGTGGCAGGTCAAAAATATGAACACAGTACCCTGGCGGGATCCCTGCTGTAGAAATGAGGATGGACCTTTAGCAGGTGTGAGGTGGGATAGGGAGGAGACTGCATACTCTTGTACACTTTGGGTCCAGTTACCAAATAAGGAAAAATAATAAGTCTAAATTGCTGCAAGCCACACTGGAAATTAAAGTTAGTATCCAATACTGATTTTCAGTAGATAGGCCTAGATCTCATAGTCTGCCAAGAACTTGGAGTGATAGATCAAGGTCAAAGCTGCCATTGCTATCACATATTCTTTGTCCAAACACCTAACCTAGTCTGTTCATTGAATAATATAATAAATATTTTTGTGACTGTTCATTGTTATTTCTGTAAAAAGACGTTGTATTACTGTGATGTCGATTTGAGGTTTGCTGAAATGTTAAGACTATTTAAGTACTTTACTTAAAGAATAGATAAGATAGACTCAGACATAAAAGTTTGAGTTTATAGCTCCTACTTCTGATTCTGTCTGTACCCCCTTCTCACTTCTAAGTGTCCCATTTCTTTCATGAGGCATTTTATTCTCTCTAACATAGCCTCTTTTTAATGATTCATCAAACTCAGGATTTTGAATTCAACTTCTGTCAGTCTATGGAAACAAACCCTAGTGATGGTCTTATAAAAATATTCTTAGAATCACTTTATTGACAGTATAAAATGTCAATGCTTTTTATTGTATTGACTTATACAAGTCAATATAAAATTTTGCTGCTTACCAGTACTCTGAGTAATTTCTGATGAGGGTACATTTTTTCCTTCCCTTTGTATCAGTCAGGGCCTAGTAGGTATTTCAAAGAATTTAATTCTGAGAATTGGTTGAACAGTGTTGGAGGCTGAAAAGAGCAAAAAGGAGGCACAGAGGTAACCTGGATATTAATAACTTCAGGGCTCTGGCTGATGTAGCTCAGTGGATTGAGCACTGGCCTGTGAACCAAAGGGTCACGGGTTCGATTCCCCAGTCAGGGCACATGCCTCAGTTGCAGGCCAGATCCCCCAGTAGGGGGCACGCAAGAGTCACCCACACATTGATGTTTCTCTACTTTTCCCCCTCTCTAAAAATAAATAAATCTTAAAAAAACAAAAAACAAAAAAAACTTCAGGAAGCAGCTATCGGCTGGGGGAACAGAAGGGAAGAAGCTAGAAGCTCAGAGGGGCCCACACAGAGCAGGGATCTGCCCTCTGCATAGGGTGCCATGCTGCTTGTGCTCAGCTGCCATGGGAGGGGGCGGGGCACAGCTGGAGTCAGGGAGACTAAGCTACCCTCAGTTGCTGGAACAACACTGATAGGAATGAAAACAGCAAGGAAATCCCTTCCCCCATCCTGTTCCCACCTCACGTTGCTGCCTCCCCTTGCTAAAATGTCACTGGAAGCTGGCAGGCAAGTTGGTTAAACAAGGCTAGCTGACCACGGCCAGAGCTGGGTGTAGAGCAGTTCAGGTCAAGTATAGAAAGAAACGAGATGAGCAGCCAACACAGCCTATTAAGGGAGTAACAAACTATTAATTGGCTGGATTTAGCTTTAGTAATTAAAATGTGCAACTAATTACCCCCAACCATTTATTAAAGAGCAAATTATCATAGCTACTATACATAGAAACTTTATGGACCCAAGCCCTGCCTTCAGTGAGCTTACAGTATAGTTTTCACAAAACCATCCACTCATCCTTAAATTAAGTTGTGCAGTAAAGTGTGTTTTTCTCACATTATGTAACAGCATCATTATTAACTGGATTCTTGGGCTGCTATTAATATTAATAAGTATTTACAAATTTTATCAACATATTAGAATGAAAAATATGTGATTGCAGCCATACAAAATTTTGTTACTTTCAGATGATCCGAATTAGTAGGTTAGTCTTGAGGCAAAACTTTTGTTTAACCAGTCCTCTTTTTAGGGAGGGGTATGATGACATGTTCATTATCTTTTTTTTAAATTACAGTTTACATTCAATATTATTTTATATTAGTTTCAGATGTACAGCACATTCATATGATAAAAGATCAAATAAAAGGACTTAGAATAAAAATCAATGACATTTTGCCACATTCTTCCTCTACTCCCGTCCCACTTTTTAGAAGACAGTTACTTTAACTCTTTTATTTATAGTTTATTTTGTTTATAGTGTTATCAAACAATAATTCCCACATAACTAATATGTCCATTCCACTTTTTCTTGGTTTATCAAACTTGAGCATTAAAAAAAATAGATTTTATTTGTTTATTTTTAGAGAGAGGGTAAGCAAAGGGAAAAGAGAGGGAGAGAAACATCGATGTGAGAGAGCAACATGGGATGGTCGCCTCTTCAATGTGACCAGGATTGAACCAGCAGCCCTTTGCTTTGCTGGAGGGTGCCCAACCAACTGAGCCACACCAGTGAGCGCTCCCCTCTATTTTTGGTAGTTACTTTGTAATGCTGAGTTCTTCCATCTGCTTTTGATAGCATCTTCTGATGCCCTCACTCTGTGAAGATAGGATATTACTGCTCCTTGCCATTTGTCCACCTCTCCGCTTCTCTGCTACCTCTTCGTTTTTCTCAACCCTATCTTTGCTTTTACGTTGTCATGGTTCATATAACCTTCACATTCTGTTTTGTATTCTATATAATTTTCTGTATTTTTATTTGTAGTTGTAGCCTGAAATCATGGAAACAAATAAACTGCATGCATGCCTGTGGGTATTTATTTATTTATTTATTTAAAATTCCTTGCTTTGAGGAGCCCAGTGGTGTGGGAGGATTTTTTTTTTTTTCTCTACAAGGTCAGTGTTGCCCTTGGGCTATTTGAAAGAGACTATTCCTGGGATGGTCAAATGGGTTCTTATTTTAAGTACCATTTATTACTCAGAATTTAAACCACATTTCACCTTGCTTCTGTTTTCACTTTGACTTTCTTGTGCAATTTTTTATTTTTATTTTTCTTGCTTTGATGAGATTTTCATCCATTACCCTATGTCCCCCAAGAACCAAATCCTGTCTTTGGCCTTTTTTGAAAAAGTCTGTTCTGCTGAGTAAAATTTCTGTCCTAGTTACAAAGTTTCGATTCTGGACATGTCTAGGAATGTAAGTTGAGCCTCTTGGTTTTTCTGTTCTTGTTTGGATCTTAGGAACAGTCTTGCCCTGAGACTCTCCCTTAGGCAGTTCTTGAAGCTTTTCTTTTGATATGATAATAGTATTGATTAGACTAATGCTTTCTTTTACTTTAGTTATACTTTGATTAGATTTCCTGGCCTGCGGTTTCCTACTTTGATTTTTAAAATACTCTCTACACTTAATCTCATCTATTATGTGTGGATTAGACTAAATTTAACTCTCTTGGACATTTCATTCAAATTCCAGGAGCTCCCCTGGTATTATGGACACTATCTACCAGAGTGCTGAGACAAGAAAATCGGATTTTTCTGTGCTCTCTTCTGTTATCTTTCAGTCCCACCGTTACTGGCCTGGAATTACAAAAGCAGAGACTCCTGCGCCAGGATGCACCCCTCTTTATATAATAAAGTAGAAACTTTAAATAAAGCAGATGTTACATTATTGTGTGAGGGAATTTTTTTTTTTTAATGGAGTGTTGACCAATCTGCTGAACATCACTGGCTCCAGGTGATAGATATGCCTTTTTAATCTCATGGGTGTTTACAGTTACAAATCATTGTATGTTGCTAGTGCTTTCATCCTGCTTTTCACATCTCTTCAGAGGAATCACTGTCAGGTCTGTGTTTTCCATTTTGTGCACCATCATGAAATGATGCTAGAGATGTTGCTTATCTGTAGTTTCCTGGTTTATGTCTAGGAGAACAGTATCTCAGTTATTGGAGTTAATATAATAAAGAAGGGCTTTTTACCAAGACATTGAAACAATGTAAGTGACCTTTGACTGATGATGGGTAAAGATGTGGTATATAAAATATGCAATGGACTACTGCTCAGACATAGAAAGATGAAATACTGCCATTTGCAACAACATTGATGGATTTTTAAATTTTTAAAATTCATTTTAGAGAAAGGAGAAGGAAGGGAGAGAGGAAGAGAAACACTGATAGGAGAAACATTGATTGATTGATTGCCTCTCGTACACCCCGTTAGGGGACCAAACCCACAACCCAGGCATGTGCCCTGACTGGGAATTGACCTGGTGACTTTTCGCTTTGCAGGACGATGCCCAACCAACTGAGCTGCACCAGACTAGGCAACATTGATGGATCTTGAGATTATGCTAAGTGAAATAAGTCTGATGGAAAAAGACAAGAACCATATGATTTCACTGATATTTGGGATATAAAACAAAAAGCAACAAACGAATAAATAAAAAACTCATAGACACAGACAACAGTATGGTGGTTACCAGAGTGGAAGGGGGTCAGATGTACAGTGATGGAAGGAAACTAGACTTTGGGTGGTGAGCACACAATTGAATATAATATATAGATATATTATGAAGTTGTACAACTGAAACTGTATAATGTTATTACCCAATGTTATCTCAGTACATTTTTCTTTTTTTAAATTAAAAAAAAGATGGGCCTTTTATGCCCTGGCTGCTGTGGCTCAGTGGATTGAGTGCCGGCTTACAAACCAAAAGGTTGCCAGTTCAATTCTCAGTTAGGGCACGTGCCTGGGTTGGAGGACAGTTCCCAGTTGGGGGCGTGTGAGAGGCAACAGATTGATGTTTCTCTCCCTCTCTTTCTCCCTCCCTTCGCCTCTCTTTAAAGCTAGATCAATAAATAAATAAAACAAATAAAAGGGTCTTTTAGATGCCCGACTCACAATCTTTTGCCCTTGATTAAAAACAAAACAAAACTGTAGATGGATGTCTAATATAAAGGTGAAGAAATTGAGGCCCAGCTGTTGCAAGATTAGTCAGGCAATGAGTCAAGAAGGATAGAACCATAAAGACACAGTAATTCTGGCATTATTATAATAATACTGAGCATTTATGTGCCAGGCGCTGTGTCTTTGTCTGGATGATCTCATTTAATCCTTATATTCTTTTGAGTAAAGGAACTGTCTTTTTCTTTTTATTAAAAAAATGTTGAAATTGAGATACTTAGAGGTTATATAACTTGTCTGGGAGTTCTGGATAGCTTGGGATAGTCTGTTCTGATTTATTTATTTTTTATGCATTTATTAAAGATACTTTTTACTTTTCAATTACAGTTGATGTACATTAGTTTCAGGTGTACACCCCAGTGATTAGACATTATATGACTTACTAAATGATCATCCTGATATGTCCTGTTTTTTAAAAATTCATATTATCTAACATGGTTTCACCCATTAGCAGTTCCTATCAGTTTTGCTATCCAGAGAATCTGACTCCTCGAGGGTGAAAGCTAAAAGGCATCACTAAACATGGCTTGGGGAGGGTGGGGCATGATGATCTCCAGTAGTGTGTCTATCTTAGTCATATCTAGCTTTAGGCAACCTATTTTATTTATTATTTGTTAAAAAACATTGAAAACATCATTGACACATATCCCACTCGGGTTCAGAGAAGGCTGAGATACCTTTGGTTTCGCTTTTTTTATGGAGCGTGCTTAATAAAAACGGTTAGAGAGGCTGAAGGATGGGATGGGGAGAGAGGTAGGAAGATGAGGTACTGGGCAGAAGTGACAAGCCTGTGAAGCAGACAGCCCTATTGATTTATGCAGTGAATTGCATTCTGGAGAAGAGAATTGAACTCCCATTATGCCAAGTGCATAGCGTACAAATCCCTCTGAAAAGCAGTCAGATGCCATCTAATCCCAAATCATTTAAAAGCAATTTTGAAATACCCAGAATTCTAAAATGCCCTAAGCAGTTTGTCTTTTAGTCTAGAAGAGTTGTGAAATGGATGAAAAATAGTATTTTAATGATGCCTTTTTGTCATATTATGTTTAATTTTGTGACTTAAATAGTGCTAAATTGCACTTTGATATATATAAATCTGGGAGTAGGATATGTTCCCTTAAATATTCTGAAACACACTAAACATAGGATATGTAAGAAACTTCTCTTTAATTTTTTTTTGTATTTTGACATAATTTCAGAGTTTTAGAAAAGTAGCAAAAGTAGTTTCAAGAACTATCATTACCCAGATTTCCCAAATGTTACTGTTTAACCATGTTTTCTTTGTTCTTTTATCTCTATTAAATGCTTGCTATTGTACAAGTCGCCTCTTCAAAAACTTCATTGGAAGAAACAAGGGCAGGAGTTTGTGAAGGTATTATGCCACAGAGAACTACAAGGCTGGGAGATGACCTCAGGCAGAAAGCAAGTATAGAATAGGGTTTCAAATGTAGCTGATTGTTAGATTCCTCATCTTTTTGGATTTTTGGCATCCGTTTTGTAAATTCGATTGAATAGTATTTTGAACTAGAATCACTTGAGTTAGAAGGATGAGTTTTCACATGTATAATGGTATGAGAGTGAAAAGAGATGATTAAAAGTTAGAGCCTCCCGCCTCCAAAAAAAATTGGAAGCAGCACAAGAATATAAAACAGAACTCAAGGATCTTAGAAAAGTAGAGTTGCGCATCTCGTGGAAACAGTTGACCTAAAGAAGAAAGACGTATCAGGACAAGGTGTACGAAAGCAAATACTCAGAGGAACAAAGGATTTTAGAAGTCATCAAAGAAGGAAAAGGAAGACTTAATAATAGAGTAGAATAAAAATGAGAAAAGAATTTTGCATGGATAGCTATGTTTTTACTTGTAGCCACAAAGTTTATATTTCTGTATCTATATGGCTGCCTTTTCGTGCGGGTAAACTCTAGATATGCACGCATTCTCTCTCATAGAGCAGAAGTTTCTCATTTTAATGACGTTCAACTTGTGTGTATATTCACATTTTTTACACCCATTCATCCATCAGTAGTGGGGGATACGCCCACCTTTTGGCTATTGCGGGTACTGCTGCTGTGAACATGGGTACATATAAATAGCCCTTGGGGACTCTGCTTTCAGTTCTTCTGGGGGTAGACCCAGACATGAAATTGCTGGGTCAGATGGTGATTCTTTTAAGTTTTTTGAGGAACCAATATGCAAAGTTTTAATACAGGTATGTTTGCTGCACTGATGTTTATAATGGCAAAATTTGGGAGCAGCATCCTTGCTTTGTATCAGTAGTTGATTGCTTGCATAATTATGGCACATCCATACCACGAAATATTCTGCAGCTATTTAGAAAGGTCTGGTAGATCTGTGTATTTTGACATGTCAGTTGTCCAGATATATCGTAATATAGAAAAAGCAAACTATAGAATAGTATGTGTAATATGAACCTGCTTTTATTTTAAATTAGATGGATGTATGTATGTATGCTTTAAAAAACTTTTTTTTTTTTAAAGATAATGCACTTCTCTATAGTTGTTGGGGGAAGGGGTAACAGATTAGTAAAAGTGCAGTAGAAGAGCAAACCTTTATCTTACTACTTTATAATTTGTGGCATCACTTTAGGATTTACAAGAAGCACAGTTTTATAAGCGGAAAAACCAATCTGCATGATTGTAGTTTTTGGAAAAAAAAGTTTCACTCCCATTATTACGTATTTCATTTACTAAGTGTTTTTATGTTTTTTTATGTCTTCAATGTCAAATGCCAAGTCACTGGGATCTTTTAAATATGTTTTTATTTTTATATTTAAATGTCTTTTATTGTTTTATGTAATATCAAGGGTATTTATTGTTTTGTGACCTAAGGTATAAAATTAGCAGTGAATTTCCATCAAAAAGGTTTTATATACGGAAAATGTTCTACCATTTTTGGACCATATATGAATGGCACTCCCCATTTCCTGTTACTTGGTATGGTGAGGTGTATGTAGTGAAATCAAAGATTTTCCTGCTTTTGAGGAAAATATCTTTTAGTTTAAGCATTATGTTACATTACACACTGAATCCTATTCTTTGCCTTGTTCCTGACAGTAGATCTTCATGGAGGAACACGGAGTGACCCAAACTGAACACATGGCTACAATAGAAGCCCATGCAGTGGCCCAACAAGTACAACAGGTCCATGTGGCCACCTACCCTGAACACAGTATGCTCAGTGCTGATGAAGAGTCACCTTCTTCTCAAGAAGACACCTCTTACGATGATTCAGACATACTCAACTCCACAGCAGCTGATGAGGTAACAGCCCATCTGGCCGCTGCAGGTAATGTTATTTCAATGGACAGCTCTTTATTTTTTGCTTAGCTCTGCTACCCTGTATATCTTGAAGAGCCAAGGCTGCAGGGA
>PVJD01010020.1:0-57177 GCA_004026545.1 Mormoops blainvillei
ATCTTATTGTGAAACAGATTAATAATCTTGGGAATAAGTAAACAAACACTTCCTTTGAACTTTATATAGATTTTTTAAAAATTGTGACTGGTCTTCGATTAACTTAAAAATATAGTTTTATAAGTACATTTTGCGAGTATAATATTGAAGGTATTTAGCAATTTATTTTTAATTTTGAGCTGCAGAAAACTATTCAGTTGGCTTGAATTCATCAATATTGAGTATATGTCATCCCTGATTTACCCGGTGTTTTTTCTCCATTAGATCTCTGTTCATCTCTGGTCACTTCTATGTCACTAGCTTAGCTGTTTCTTTGAAGTGCTACCCATGTCTTTCAGGAAGGAGGGAGGACTTGTGAATGGGCGCACTGAAGGCACAGGGAAACGAGCAGTACATCGTAACAGATGAAGGCGGCTGCCATAGGTTGGATACAAAGGAAGAACTGCCATCCTTGTATTTTGGGTTTCTTTTTTAAGTTCTTAGTAGTAGTGAGGAATGTTAGAATTTATGACTCAAACTTCAGAGTCATCTCTACATACTCATAGAATGCCTTGGAAAAGTTATTTTATTATAAAGGAATACATGGTTAGGTTTGCTGTCCTGTGTCTAAAGGTCTCAGTGGTTGGACATGCGTTAGGAACGGTAGAGGACTGTCTTACATGCAGGGACCCTCCTCCCCTTGAGTCGTAACGAAGGGACACAAATTCCCGCCGTGCCTGTCATGTGTGGGGAAGACACAACAAACCGCTGATCTCTGCATGTCTTTCAGACCAGGAGATACTGGCCAGCAGACTCCCTTCGGAGGCCACTGAGTTCTCCCTTACATTTTGTTTTGTCACTGGGCCTCATTCGTTCCACGGAGCGAGAGAAAGCGTTGTGTTTTCTATGTCATACTTCGGTCTCTGAAGTTGGACACGTAAGTCGTGGTTCTCAAACCTCAGCGTCATGCTCTTGCTCCAGGTCCTTGAACCCCGGACCGCTCGGTCTCCCACCCAGTTTTGATTCAGCAGGTCTGGGGTGCACCTAGAGGCTGAAGTTCACACGTACATTGGTGACGCTGATCCAGGTACTGTCCTTTGAGAGTCACTGCTGCAAACGTATTAACTTTTAACAAAACCAGCAAAAGGTCATATCAATTTATTTAAGGAACAGATGCACGGTATTTACTACTGTTCACATTAGGTTTAATACTGTTTCTCACTCTGTGGATGTTGGTTATAACCAAGTGACCCACAGGTCACTTAAAAAATCTTTTATTTCTTTAGTAAAAGAATCACTGTCATTTGGTAACTGGCATCTTGTAATTCCTCACAGACACATGTATCCCTGCTGCTAGACAGAAAGCCAATTCTGGGTAGAGGAAAATTCTTGGCGTTACTTTGCTTGATGTTTCAGGCAAAGATGGCTTTTATTTTTGTTTTGTTTGTTTGTTTGGTTATTTGTTCTTTACAAAGAATCATTGTTATTCCGCTCACTGGGTACTGAAACTTTTCCAGCCAACCTGGGGCGGCACAGCCCGTCGCCCTTGCCGGCTGTGCGCGCTTCTGCGGAGGCGCGGCGGGGCCTAGCGGGACGGCGGCTGCAGGGCCGCCCCTGGCTTACGTGCATCCAACTTAAGTTGGGGAGATTTCAAAAGAATGAAAGGTCCACAGAGGAGCCCACGGACTGCCAGCCCGGAGGAGCTGGTCAGTGTGCAACCCTCAGCTGGTCTGAAGGGGAAAGGATGGGCGGGTTCTCCTTATTTGTTACTGTTTCTGCTCCTGCGAGTTTGGGGAGAAGAGTGCTGACATTTGTATTTGTTCTATTTGTATTTGTTTATATTTGAAGTATTTATTTGTTGCAAGGCGTTTTCCGTTTCATCTTAGGTATATCCTCTTATAATTTAATGATTTTTTAAAAAGATTTTTTATTTATTTTATTTTTAGACAGAGGGGAAGGGAAGGAGAAAGAGAGGGAGAGAAAAATCAACGTGTGGTTGCCTCTCATGCACTCGCCACTGAGACCTGGCCTGCAACCCAGGCATGTGCCCTGACTGGGGAATCGAATGGGCGACCATTTGGTTTGCAGGCCAACACTCAATCCACTGAACTACACCAGCCAGGGCCAATTTAATGATTCTTTTAAAAAATTTTCTTAAAGAACTTAAAATGCATACAAATCAGACTTTTTTCCCCCCCAAGAGAGGAAGAATTCAGTTTCTTTTCAGTTGTATAATGTCATAAAATGTCTTAGCAAACTTTTGCTCACTCTTGGAGAACTGCGGTAGAATTTCATGTTGATCTTAACTCTTATGTGTGATAAGATAGTATAATTCCCTTCTCTTACAAAAATAACTTTTTTTAAAGATGGCAGTTCGAACTGTTTACATATTTGATTTTTGTTTGCACTGTCGAACTTGATTCAGTTTCATGAATTAATTAGGAACATCACAAATGTGTAGGAAAATTTATATGGGCTTGTTATCGTACATGAGCACTGACTACAGTAATATAAAACAGTTTTTATTAATTAGTCATATCACTTGGTCTGTTTACTAATTCATACAAATTAGTTACAGCAATTCAAACATGGCAGGTAGGAGTTACTGCGTGTACGAACTTCTTCCCTGCTCACGGCTTCCAAACTAACTCCTGGTCAGGATTCAGAGGCCTTGTAGCAAAGAGTATGGTGGTCAGCCAGTGATGACGAATGAATTTCCACATCTAGGTGCCAAGCAGTGACCTTCCTCATTTTCTAAAGACAAAATGTGATCTTGTACCTTTTCTCAGACTACTTTATAGTGATAGCAACTTATATCGATCCATCTGTGCCTATTAATCTCGGTATACAAGGCCTGTCCAGAAGGTATCCAGCCACGTAATATGAAAAAGAGATACTTATAGAAGAGGAGCCAGGATACAAGAAACATTGTACATAGGACAATGACGCCTCGGTGCCCTCAATGTAGGTACCTTGGGACCTTATACAGTTCTTCCAATCGCCATCAGCTGCCCTATCATACTTCCCTGAATTTCATCGACAGCCTGAAATCTCTTCCCTTTCAAAGATGATTTCAGTTTTGGGAAAAGCCAGAAGTCGCAGGGTGCCGAATCTGGGCTATAGAGGGGCTGAGTCCCTGGATGATCTGATGTTTTGCCAAGAAACTCTGCACGAGGCGCACCTGCGGCACGCTGTCGTCTGACGCTCAGAGGAAAGACACACAGCGCGGAGCAGGCGCCGCCAGTTGCAGCTCCAGGCTGCACAGTGACAGGAGGGGTGCGTGCTAGGTTTGTCCACTCACGTACGCTGGGGTGGAGGGGTGGGGATGACATAACAAACTCAGGCTTCAGTTACCCAGGGGCCTTTACTGCACCTCATACTAAGCTGCTGTTTCTGCACCTTCTGCCCTGCTGACATTTAGGGCCAGGCGCTCCTTTGCTATGGGGACTGTCCTGTGCACTGTAGGATGTCGAGCAGCACCCAGGACCTCTGACAACTAGATGCCAGTAGCACTTGTCTCCCCTCAATTATAGCAATCAAAAATGTCTCTGGCCACCAAACATCTCCTGAAGAGGCGCAAACTGGGTCATTTGAGAACAGTGCTCTAGACCCACACAAAGGTACTTAACATCCTCTTTTCTGAGCTTCCCTTTCAGCTTTGAACTCTCCTCTTCAACTAATCCGGATTCCTGGAATGCTCTTCCACACTCGGGGACCAATATTCTGTCATTCAAGCAACTCTCAGCCCCCACCCCAACCAGATCTCAGCACCATAACTGCGTCCCTGGACCCCGTGCAGGGATCTTCACCCGCTGCCCGGAGGCCCGCTCCACTGGAGTCAGGGGAAGTGCCTCACTAGTCTCTGTGCGTCCAGTACCTAGTTCTCCAAGTCTTTCCAAAGTTCAAGCTTAACAGCTACCATTTAGTGAGCCCTTCCTTATCGTGATTCAACAGCTGTTCTTAAGCACTTTGTAAACATTATCCTCAAAACTGTCCAATTTACGGATGAGGCAACCAAGACGCAGAGAAGCAGGAAGCCCAGGACTGAGATGCAGGTGTTCCGGCTCTAGAGCCCGCCTCCCACCCGTGGGCTACCCTGCCTCCCCAGTGCGGGCTATTTACCTGCATCCAGTCTGCGTGCTCAGGGCTGTGTAACCTGGGTTCATACACAATCTGCAGGCTACATTTGTTTTGTATTTCATGTCTTTTTGCTTTTCCTATAACAGCATAAGAAAAGCAGACTAGTGAAATGTACAGTGCACAGACAACAGTGGTTTCCTGGCTGACAGAGGTGGCAAAGAACACTTTGTGAGCCCAGCACAGAGACTAGAATATAGTGGTTTCCCCATGAACAACTAGTTGAATGCAGGCCCAAATTTAGGCACATCCTAAATTTTTATAATAATCCAGATTGAAGTGCTTCAGTTACTTTGTTTTTCTGATCCTTAGTCAGTCTGTCTTCTGGACCGTCTGTTACTAAACCACTGTGTCCAAATCTATACACTAAAAACAATACAGAGGAATCGTGTTGTAGAAGAATAGGAAATTTTTTTCAATGCTTTCAATAAACTTTCATTTAAAATTAAGAACAAGTCTTTCGGTCACAGTACACCAATCTGTCATCTTCAAATAATAAACAAGTTTTAAATTCTTTTCCCGACTAATAGCTTGAAAACCATAATCCAACAAGCGTAGACTGGAATATTTTCCCCAAACCCCTTATTTTAACCTGATACATGACAGGTCTTTGGCCATGTTTCCTTGTTCAGACAACCGCGGTCACAGACATCTTGCTACCTGTGCAGCACTCCTGGATGCGCTATGTAAATTCTAGGAAAGACTAGTCCAGAAACGAACCTCCGGGGAACCATACGGCTTGCATTTCTTCATCTAAACCAGACCCAAATGAAGACTGATAACTCCATCCTCGCCCTACAGGAATGTAACCTTAGAGCGTTTCAAGCACTTAGCTTGGCGGGATGGGGTTGGGGGACAGGCTGTGTGCGACTGCCGCTGATCGCGGGACCGCGTCAGTGTCACCTGGCCCTTGAGAAGCACTTGACAGAGCCGAGTCCCTTGTGTTCCCGCTCTATTGCCACAGCACTTCATACAGGGACCGGTACATACGGACACTCGATGATGCCTCCGGCCGAGGACTGCCTGAGACCTAAGAGACAGACAATCGAGCACAATAAAGCTCAGGGAAGGCTAGGGCAAAACTAGAAAAAAAGGCGGAGACTGAGGGAGGGACACGCACAGGAACCCATCTCAGTGATGTGGGAAGGTCAAATGCTCACACACACCTCAATTAAAACAAACTCAAAGAAAAGAAAAGCAAAACTGGTGTGTAACACACCTCGACCCTCACCTTAAAAACAAACAAAACTAAGGGACATGTAAAAGCCCAACGTCAACTGTCTTTTTCAAGGTGCCTATCACAGGCTGCTCAGACCTTTACGTAACTCTGGTGGATGGGGCGCAGGACACCCGGCCGGAGAAATGCTCTGCTGAGAGCAGAATTCATGAAACAGTTTACTAGGAAAGAACACTGATCCCTGATGAACAAATACAAGCACGCGGACAACAAACTTACTAACGGCCAGCGTTCCCAGTCTTAGGGAAAACCACGCTGTTCACTCCCATACGCTGCAGGCAGCCCTTTATGACAGCGGGCTTGCCCAAAAAGGGCCAGAAAGCAGACACTGTAGTCTTTGTGAATCTCGTCACAGTTACTCCACTCTGCCCTGCAGCACAAGTGTAGCCACGGAGAGCACCTAGATGACACAGAAACATACCGGGGTAACACAGAAACATACAGGGAAAACACACAAACAAACCAGGATAGCACCAAACACACCGGACAACACAGAAACAAGTGGCTGTGTGTCCCAATAAAACTTTACTGATGGACACAGAAAGTTCAATTTCATATAATTTTCATGTCATAAAATACACTTTTTCTTTTCCCCATTTAAAAATGTAAAAGTCAATCCTGACTCCTGGGCCTCACAAATCCAGAAAGCACGCCAGATTTGGCTGGCCTACCCTTGCATTTTTTCAACAATGTCTGTAGAAACCAACTACAACTGTCCATAAAAGCATGGTCTGTCTCGCTGTTTCATTCATTTCGTTTCTGTAGTCCCAGGCCTTCCCCAGACACCTTCGGAGTCTGGCCCACTGAAGTCCCCTGTCCTCGCGCAGCTCCAGGGCCCGGCTGGCCAGTCCCTTGGAGGATATTTTTAAATCAAAATCTATCCATGTCAGAAAAAAAAAGCCACCCATTGCAATTTTTTATAAATCCTACTTCCCTGAACTAGTATAAAGCTCCCAATCTTTTCACGCCCCATCTTTCAGTAAATACAGGTTTGGCTGACCTTAGGGCGCCCTTCCTCTTCCAGCCACCATGCGAGTCTAATCCCATAAACACTGCCGGACCCTGTGAGGGCGCAGCAGTGCGGCTGCCCTGCTGAGAAGGCAGGTTTTAGTCACAAACACAGTCACTGTTTAAAATCTTGCCAGTACCTGTTCACCTGGCATCACAGGAAACCCAGGGAAAGAGCTGGTCTACTACTTTAAATGCCTCTCCCTCCACTTTCCAAGTTATGAACTTCTTTATTCTTATTTTAAAAATTATTTACTTTATAATTTCCCTAATTACTACTATTTGAACAATGTTTCAAGATGTTTTCAAAACTTACATCTCTAAACTTCAAGTCACAAGGCCAAAAATGCTAAATTATTTAAAGACTTAAAATAGCGAAGGCCTTCATTTGTCTCACCAGAGTGTAATATGTGGAATACGTTCCAATCAGTGCTTACTTGGAAGGCGCCATCAGAAACCTGGACAGTGTGTTAAGGTGTCCCTTCCCGGAAGTGAGCCTGCGCAGGGGACTGAGCTGCGAGAGCTCGGGGCGGGGCCCTCGGAGCAGCAGAGGAAGGCGGGACGGTGCCAGGCCATGCGGGGGGCGGGGGGGTCAGGGCTATGTTCACCCAGCGCGGGCAGGAGATGGCACGCGGTCAGAGCGGGTTTCGCTCTCCTCCCCCCGTAACTAATGAGGGTGAGTGCACCCTCACTGGACCGGTCCCCGGCGGCTTCGGCATGACGGTAACGGCAAGGATGCCACAGCGCGGCAGTCTGCCTGACTGGGAAGCAATTTCTCCTGAAGACTGGGGCCTCCCCGAGGAACAAAAGCAGACAGGCAACCCAAGGGACGACCAGAGAGGCACAGCAAGAGGAGCCTGGTACCCGAGCCTCTCCCCTGGGGACTGGCGGTTGCATCTTTAGAACATCCTGCCCTTCCCGCACAGAACAACGCAAGAAGCTCTTGGCCTTTCCCCCCCCAGCCAAGGATATAAACCAAAGGACTTCTTGCAAACTACCAGACCCCAGAAAATCAGAAACCAAGGGACACGGTTCCTGAAAAGCAACACTGAGGATCCATTAAAGGTCAAAACATTTCCTCAAGTAATCAACACATTAACTTCTTTTTATATATTTATTTCAAGTGCATTAGTCAGGTTTCAACATTTTAAGATAATTCTTACGGCCAAAAGAAAGGAGTTGAATATATGAGTACTGTGTTATTTTTACTTGAATGTCATGTTGGGGGGAAATTTTTTTAATAAAAATAAATAAAGAACTAAAAATCTCATGAAATTTTCAAAATACAGTGTTACTACTGTTCTTATGAAGGAATTATTTCTTCACTCCTCTTAACATTCTTTTAAATCCCATTGAATCACTTCTATAACCCTAAAAAGGCAGGCCCAACTCAGTGTACATTTAAGTCACAAATCACCCACCATTAGTTCAGCATCAGATGAAAACACATTGTCAGAAGTTCAAATATTGTTCTTCACTATATTAAAAGTATTGGGGAAAAAATAATACTAAAAGAGAAATTAATACTCCTTCTTCCCCTTCATGACTCCCCCTCTTCCATCTCTTTTGCCACCCCCAAACCCTACCAACAAACCACTTATTATCCAATTTTTTTTGAAGAATAAAAATAAATAAAACTATAGTCCAAATGTCCAATGATCAGCCCTGGCTGGTGGGGCTCAGCGGACTGAGTGCTGGCCTGCAAACCAAAGGGTTGTGGGTTCGATTCCCAGTCAGGGCATATGCCTGTGTTGCTGGCCAGGTCCCCAGCAAGGGATGTGCAAGAGGCAACGACACATTGATGTTCTCTCCCTCTCTTTCTCCCCTCCCTTCTCTAAAAGGAAATAAATAAAATCTTAAAACACACACACATACACACACACACACACACACAAATCTTCAATGATCAGGTGTTTCAACTTCGCAGTGAAGGAAGGCCTCCGCCTACTTCAACAGACTTGCTACCCTGACAATGTTGAGAGCTGATTAACTGCAGGCAAATGGCTTGACCCATATGCTGCTCTGTGGACACACTGGTCTGTCGGCAACACTAACGCACTTCGCCACGAGCAGGCTCATCTGAAGCATGCAAAACACGGGGCTTCAATAGTTTTTCTCCCAAATTTTAAGTTTGGTTCCACATAGGTTATCCTGTCTTCTTTGTCATTTAAATCTTTTCTCTTGTCATTTCTCGGTTCCATCCCAATAAAAAGTAATGTCAGACAACACACCTATAGCTAAGCTATCGCATGACAGCAAAGAGCCAACATCCAATGGGACGTAGGAACAGATAAGCACATTTCTCATTATTACAGGAGCTGTGCTTAAGCAGTGCTTAAACATACTCCCATGTGGCTGTTTTGTTACAGAGAGGGGAAAGTAGCTCACCAGTCTATAGTGAATGTAAATCAAAGTTACTATTTTTAAAATACAGGGCATTAAAAGGCACGGAATAGCAGGCGAATGGCAGTAAAGTCTGCTTCCCTCCACCTGCCCTGGCTTCTTGGGCTAATTTTGTCCCCCTGTGGGGCTGTACTTGGTGCGCACTGCGCCCGCTCCCATTCTCCGCTGACAGTTTTCAAAGGAGCCAAGGCAACTGTACGAGAATGCCCGAAGACATCAAAGCTCTGCGGCCCCCTGGCTGTGGGTGGCCTGGGAGGAAGAGGAGGGAAACGTGAGGTAATGAGGATCTGCGTATTTACCTTCTGTGCAGGGCATGTGGACAACAAGAGAAACTGGGCAGGGTGCGCGTTTGCTCAAAAAAGAACAGGGCGGCCTAATGCGAGGCCTTTGTTCTTCAACAGGGTCTCCTTTCCCCCTTTTGTGCTTCACTTAATTCACGGCATCTGAGCTGCTCTTGAACTTGACAGACTGGGAGGAAGAAAGAGAAGAGGGGGAGTCGGGCACACAAAGAGAAGGGGAAAGGGAGGACTTCAAAGAGAATTCACTTCAAAAAATTAGTTCTACTGCCAGTTTTGATGAAGTTTTGGAACTTTAAAGGACCGCGAGAGTATCATTCGGGTGATAAATTCAATTTTCCCAGAGATTGCAACAAGTAACAAAATAGACAAATGAGGAACAAAGTGTCCTAAGGATGTATTACATATTTTTCTGCTACACTGTATTTCTTGAAATAATAGTAAGAAAATACCTGACTCTCAACAATTACATGAAAGATGGCATTCTACCAGGCAGGACCAATCATGACATGATTTCCCAGTTTAGGGGAACTTGGCTGGATAAATACACCAAGAGCACCACAAACCCACCAGCGCCACCTGCAGGATCCATACAGATGAGCAGTCCATGACAGACTTTGGGCCTAAGACCATGGAAAAGAAAGTCACAACCAACCTTTGGGAGGAATTACAAAATGTTTACGGTACTGAATAACGTCACATGAAGAACAAAGCCACAGGCACTTACGGACAATACTAGGTGTCCCTGACTATAAATACAGAACTGCTGGAACAGCCTTGGCTGTGTTACGTATTCTTACAAACGGCTCCTTCAAAACGATGGAAGATCCGGCTATAAAGTAAGATATGGTCATCTATTATCTTTTCCTGACAGTAAAACATACATTCATTTAAAACAACCAAACATACCTGAAATGTAGGAGGGGTACCCTACTTCCACGGTTAGGCTAGTATTGTCCTTCCAGGTCTTTCTTCTATGCCTACCTGACATACATAATTTTGTACTGGATGCCAAACATACTAGTGTTTGGTGTTTTTTACCCCTCCCATTTAATACATTTCCCATCTCCTTTCCTGTCACCCACATATATTTTGGCGGCGTACGGTGCTCCACACAAGAGCATCCTAATGATTGCTCACCAGCCGCTGCTGACAGGTATCTGGATTGTTTCTTCTGCTTTACAAACAAAGCATTAAGAAGTAGCACTATGTATCTCTGGTGTAAACATTTCTGAAAATTAATGGCTACAGGCAGAACTCCTAAATGAAAGGGTACGAGTATTTTAAAATTTAAATATTACCAAACTGCTCACCAAAAGTGTGCCAAGTCACCTCCCAATACTCTGAAAGGGTGCCTGTTTCCCAGACCCTAGGTAACAACCTTTAAATATGGGACTCTGATAAACTACTTTTGTTTTAAATGATTTTGCAACTTTTACACGTAAATACTCTCCTTCAAATTGAGAACAGAATACATTTATTCCCAATATTTACTGATTAAAATATTTTATAGAGGCAGTACTTTTAAACTACCTTTATAGACAATTATTACACTATAACCACATTTAATTTCATCTTACAACAGAATTACCACCCAACCTCATCACTCATCACAATGTATTCGGAAAGCACTGGCTACCTCTGGTCTGCCTACAGGATGAAATGTGGCACACCAATGAGATTTAAAGAATTTGCTGCAGGTCTCAAATACAACTGTAAAACAGGTGGGTTCACATAAACAAATGAATAACCTTTGCAAAGGAAGTATTCTGAAGACAGAGCGTTCGATTAGATTTATGTATGTGAGCGTGCATGTGCGTCAGAGTATATTTGTTTACAAGTCAGTGCAACCATTCTAATCACACCTTGTACAGACAAGCAGTTGTAAAGGTCTGTGGATGGCAACAGCATAACTGAGGCTGTGTTTTAACCCCTGAGTCTCTGAAGCAGGTTTTCCTGACCTGATCTGAACGGCACCCTGGATCGCTTCGGGGGTAGGGCGGCTGGCCTGTGCACTGCAGTGTTTAGCAGCATCCCTGGCCTCTAATGACTAGTGTCATTAGCACCAACCTACAAGTTATGACAACTAAAAATGTCCCCAGACATTGCCAAATGTACCCTGCAGGGGAAAATCATCCCCAGCTGAAAACCACTACCCTTGGCTAACCAGAAGAACCATCATACATTTCACCGCTGCATGCACTGACTTGTAAGTTTCAACTGTGAAAGTTTATAAATATTTTAAATACTTAGGGTAGTTATCAAACTCTTACGAGCCTTCACCGCACTCTGCACCGTCAGTGAATACGCCAGCACCAGCAGGACAGAGACCGAAATAAGAACACTGCCGCATGTAAATACGTATTTCTAACGATGACATTTCAGGATGGCTTCTAACTTTGTGACGTAACAACTTGATTATTTTAATCACTGTGAACTACCCTGTGGATTCTACCTCCACAGTATTTCTTAAATCCATCATTTCTCTGCATCTTCCACCACTTTCATCTCAGCCAACACCTCCAATCCAAAGAGGCTTCAACTGCCCTCTCGGCTTCCACCGTAGACTCCGAGCCGCTGTTCGCCAGCCGCTCCGCCAGACGGCCAGCCGGACAGCAGTCGCCGAACGTCCAACCCGTGCCAGTGGTCTGCACACCGAGAGCAGTTCATCAGTGCACGGAGCCCTTACAAAATCCTTCGCCTAGACAAACTTAAGTTCTAGTGCAAAATGTCAGATGGGCAGGGGTTGGGTCTGGTGTCAACCACAGTGGACTGGGAGAGATTCGCCAGTGGAATGAAGACCTGAAGAAGTCGGAAGTAAGCCACGAGGACACCTGGGGAAAAGCGTGCCTGGCAGAGGGGACAGCAGACGCACAGCCTGAGGTGGGCGCACGCCTCTGCGTCTGCGGGTAGCACGACAGCACGGCCACTGGTCAGGATCAGGCTGCAGGGCTGCAGGCAGAGGCCAGTCCAGGGACAAAAGAGTTAGACCAGAGTGAGCAGCGGGGATAAGGGCGCCTGGATGTAGGATATAATATTAATCACAGAGATATTTTAAAGTGTAAGTTGGATTGCGTCATTCTTTGATTCAAAAGCCCCTCAACTGACACTTTCTTCCCATGGCACTTTGTATAAAATGAGAAATCCTTATGTCGGCCTACACGGCTCTACGTGATCTGCCTGACCCTCCAGCCTCGTCTCACTCTGCAGGAAACAAAACGTGTCCCTGCCGTGCAGACCTTCCAGGTCCTCTACTACCAGAGCCCTTTCCCCCCAGGCCTGGCGCACACTGTCCTGTCTGGGAGGGCCTTCTCACTCCCGGCCTTGCCTATCCGCTCCGGTTCTCGCACTTCAGTTCTCATCTTGAAATTCACTTCCTTAAAGGGGCCTCCCCTGACACACCACTCAAACTGGCTTCACTCCTGTCCCCCATTCATTTTCTTGAGCACCCGAAGTGCTTTTCTTTGATAGGACCCGCCCCACTTAGTAACTACAAATTAATTCTACCAAATGATCGGCGTTTGTCTCTCAAGACCATGGGCCGCAAAGGGACCACTTAGCTTTCTCTCCCTGTCACACCCTCCAGGTGAGGCCCAGTGCAGAGCTCGCTTTTTGAACAAACAACAGAACTTTCATCCCAATATCCTCTGGTCCTCGACATGCTTTTCATCTCATGACTCTAGGAAAGGTCACAGAAACTAGAGTCAGTAAGACAGAGAAAGAGGTCGTCACCGAGAGCCTTCAGGGCACTTCCCAAGGCAGGCGGGGAGTGAGGGGGGGCAGCGGTGAGAGGGTCTTGGCTGCTGGGCTGCGAAGCTCGGGCTTTTTTCAGCAGCCAAATGGAGGGACAAGGGAGGCTTTCTGAGCAGTAAAGTGCACAGTCAGACTTGTGTCCTCGGAAGGTCACCGTATCTGTGAAGTATCTGAGGAAGAATCTGAACGCAAGAATTTAATGAGAATCCAGCAGGTGGGCAGGTTTTGACTGGTTTTGAAAGGTAGTTGGATATACGAACATACACATATACACGTACTTTTATTGCACATTAATTAATAAATATTCTTAGCATTATTGTTTAATAACTAAATTAAGCCTTCATTTATTTTAGTTATATTCATACAGAAAACGAAAACATGATCCAACAATGGAAAATGCTCTCATTTTCCCATTTATTCATTACTCGCAATTCAACCAGATTAATCTTCCAAAAGCAGAGCTCAGATCATATCACTCAAAAAACTCAGTGGCTCTCGACAGTCTGATGAACCAAGTTCAAACACCCTAGCCTGACACTTAAGAGGCTACCCGAACTGGCCCCAACTTACCTACTTTTACTCCCCTGTGTCCTCGCCAAATTAAACTGCTTTGCTCCCAGCACAGCCTGCTTTTCTGCCTCTACCAGGCTGGGTGCACACCGCTCCACCTTTCTGAAATGCAATGCCACCCTCCCAATCCACCCGTCAAAAGTCCCACCTTCCTCATTCACAACCAGCCCCTCGTTCCACAGCTCCCGGCTGTCCAGCCCTCCACGTGGACACAACAGCTTCTCCCCCCCTCCGATGGCCGCCCACGATGCCAGCTCTGTGCCCTCCTGCAGCCCGCCATGAACGGCTTCTTCCTAATCATAGAGGTATAATGATGTAATGGACCTTCCCAATTAAAACCAAATATAAACAACCTCTAGCCCACTTCTTCTGTGAAACTAAGATGGGTGCATGTGTACATGAAACAACTGTGTTTATAATTTGTAAACTGAAAGAAGAGCCTATTCCTTTTGAGGGCAGGAACTGTCTCTGATTCATCTTTTGTTTCCTGCAATTCTTTGAACAAAGTATTTACTTAAACAACTGCTGAACAAAACAGTCAAAAGTTGAAGTTGAAGATAAAATCTGCCCTTGCTCAGGTCTTATTCACTGAGCCACATGCAAAGAAAGGAGGCTTTAAGCACCTGAACTGCAGTCAGCTACTGTGCTACGAGACAGTGGGGAGGATTAAAAGTATAAAATACCATCCCTATACTAAGGAGCTTACAACACTGCTGGAACATAAGACATATTTCAAAAGCAATCAGAAAATAATCAAAGCGCAATCAAACAATCAACTTCTAAACCATGAATTTCAAAAGACCTGGTACAGCTAACAAGCGCCCTGGGAAGTCCAGGGGCGAGGCCAAGCTGGCTAGCCTGGAAGAAGAGCGCTCCTGCGAGACTTAGCCGGGTGGCAAGGAGAGGTAAGAGCGCCCAAAACAATGTGTCTCCAGGTTGCTCCAACACCCATGTCGATCCCTTTTTAAAACCAGGTGCATCTTGGTCTTTTGCCCTGACGGGTGTGGCTCCACTGGTTGGCACTGTGCCACAAAGCGAGAGGTCGCCGGCTCAATTCGCAGGCAGGGCACGTGCCTGGGCTGCGGTTGGGTCTCTGGTGGGGGGAACGCATGCGAGGCAACCGGGCCATGCTTCTCTCTCACATCAATGTTTCGCTCCCTCTCTTTCTCCCTCCCTCTCCCTCCCTCTGAAAATAAAATATCTTTTAAAAAATCATATACATCTTGGTTTTAAAAAGAAAATTAGCCCCTGCAGAGCACCTATGTCTGACCTATAAACGTCAGTGCTCACTGGCCCCACTTCCTGCACTGAGGTCCTCTACTGGTGCCGACAGGAAAAATCCAGAAACCCCAACAGTCACTTTCTGTATTTCCTCGCATGGAGTGTGATGGCGGCTGGGGGGGAGACTCTAACATGACCGTTCCAGGAAGCCAAACTAAATTCTAAAAACAAACTACATAAATCTATATGGCCCCTGCGTGACTCATTCTAACAATTATGTCCTTAAGCATAAGTAACAGGACAAATTTTCAATAGGTTATATTTGACTAGAACCTGCTCTCACTTCTGTTCACATGTTGCAAGTCAGAAAAGTCAGAGGCTCATGCAAATGAAAGCACAGCGGTTTTAAGCTGAGACCCTGAAGCCACCTGGCTTGGGTTCGTATTCCCAGCTCTAAGCAGGTTTCTGTACCTCAGTTTACTCATCTCTAAAATGAGAACAAAAATAGTTTGCTCATACACCGTCATGAGGTCCAAATGAGTAAATTCATTAAAGCACTAAGTATACTAACCTAGCACACAGTAAGCAACCAAAGACTTGCTTCTTATTATCACTATCCAAAGAAATTAAGGGCACTAATTCAGCAATAATACAGTAGCAAACAAAAAGTGTTTCAAAAGTGAAAACTGGACACCATCTCTATATGTGAAATAAACATTTAAGGAAATGCAAAACCCATGTACACCTGGAAACTCAATGCATGACAAAGCTGGCATTTCCAGAAAGCAGAAAAAAGGAAAAAGAATTTCAAAAACTGCATATGGAACTCTATAAACACAAAAAACGGTCCTCATCTCACACCATACACAAAAATCAGTTACAGATCGATTAATGGCCAAAATGTGAAAAAGACAAACTTTAAAACTTTGAGAAAATATAAGAGAATTTGAACATGGAGAAGAGAAAGATTTCTCTAATAAGAAGTACAAACCATTTTTTTAAAGGCTGATAAATGTAACAGTATTAAAACTAAAAAACTTTTGTTCATCAAGAGCCCGTTTAAAAAATACAACAAGCTACAGGCTGAGAAATGATATTAGAACATATAATGAAAAAAGGATTAGAATCCAAAAAATTTCTACAAATCAGTGAAAAATAAAACAATCCAATAAAAAATGGGCAAGCTATATTAACTGGCAATTCATAGAAAAAACACAATAGCCAATAAGCATATGAAAAGATGTTTATCTCATTACTTATAAAGAAAATACAGCCCCAGCTGGTGTGGCTCAGTGGACTGGGTGTCAAACCCAAAGGTCACTGGTTCGATTCTTGGTCAGGGCACATGCCTGGGTTGCAGGCCAGATCCCCAGCTGGTGGGTTGCCGAAAGCAACCAATTGATGTTCCTCTCATACATCAATGTTTCTCTCCCTCTCTCTAAAAATAAATAAAAATCTAAAAATAAAAAATAATAAAAGAAAATACAGATTAAAACCTCTAGGAGATACCAGTTTGAACCGAGACTGGCAATGACATGGGGCAGTGAGAACCGCAGTCACAGTAAGAACATCAACTGATGCAGCCATCTGGCCATGCGTGGCACAGCTAAACATGTGCACAGCCTCGATGCAACAACCACTTTGAGATCGTGGCCATCCTCACACACGCCTTCATGGAACTGTAGCACACGTGCACGAGGATGTGCCCCCGGGATCACCCACAGCAGCACCGCGTGGCGCCGGGAACTGGAGACAAGGGGGAACGAGCACACCGGTGCAGCACACACATCCAGGACGCACTGCAGGAGCGACCACGCACAGTGGCAAGGGGGTGCTGCACTGGCTGCAGCCCCCTGCTTCCCTGCCTCCAGAACCCTGCGGCAGCAGCGCCTCTGCTGCTCCTCCCGTCCAGCGCTGCATCCCTCCCAGGTTGGGGGCTGAGTGGGGGAGCCTTGAACAGGACGCCCTAGGGTCAAGTTGGCCCACTTGAGTTTAAGCCTCAGGCCCTGCCACTTCCTCTAGCTCTCTATACCCCTGCCCTGCGGTGGGCCACGGTGGGCTAGCCTCCTGCAGGGTGGGTACTGAGGGTGGGAACAAGCTGGCTCTGCCACAGCATCTTCAGGTCCCCTGACCTCAGCAGCCCAGAGCTGGCCACGGAGACATGAGCGGGCCTGGCCAGGATCAGCAGAACCACCAAGCTGACCACCAGGTTCAGGAGCGAGCAACAATAAACAGTTGTTATTTAGTCAGTAAGTCTGGGGGTCTGTTTCAAAGCAACAGACAACTGACACCTGAACGGATTAAAGCTACCCATGCTAAAATGAATACATGCGACAAGTAACGTTATGTGCGGAAAGTAAGCTGCATGGAAACGTGGCGCAGTCCGCATGCTGCACACAGTGCTTCAACAGCGGTTTAGAGACACACTGCAGATGCAAGGAGGGCTGCTCCCTCCGCATCCAAGGGAGGGGAGGCCATCAGGAGAGGTGCCCAGGGGCTTCAGGTTTTTTGGCGGGACCTTCCCCAGCCCCTCCCAAACCCTGCCCTATGGTCCTTTCCCTGTTTTATTTTTCTACATAGCACTTAACATCTGCCGATGCCATAAAAGCAGGATTTGCACTCTGTCTGCCGTTGCTTCTCCAGCTCCCAGAACACAGCTGGCAGAAATTCTCATTGAAAGCTCGCCAGGTAACCAACGTGCACCCTGAACAGTCACTGCCCTAGTGGGAGACAGTGGGATGGCAGCAGTTAAGACAGCAGCTGGCAAACGACAGACCACAGGCCCAAAGTGACCTGCTGTCCGCTTCAGTGTGGTCCACGAGCCAGGAGCCATTTATACACAGAAACACAACCGATTTGATGACACGGAACACGAAATGCTACCCCTCCAAAAACATCTATTCTTCTCATTAGTAGACCTGTATTACAAAAATATTTACTCAATTATTATTATTTTTAATTTCTTACTTAATTGATTTTAGAGAGGGAGAGAGAGAGAGGAAGGAAGAAAGAGAGCAAAACATCAATTTGCTGTTCTACTCATTCACATAGTCATTGGCTGACTGTTGTATGGGCCCTGACAGGGGACTGAACCCACAACCTTGGTGTGTTAGGACAATGATCTAAACAAGCTACTGGGCCAGGGCTACTCAATTATTATTATACTTTGAATTTCATCGATTAAGAAATATAGAAATTTATTTTCTCTCTTGTTATATAAGTATCTACATCGTATCTTTGAATTTGCCTCTTGTCTACAAAGCCTGAAATATTTACTATCTGGGCCCTTACAGAAAAGGTTTGCCAGCCTCTAATTAAGAATAACAGCTCCAGATGCTAAATCTTGTGCAAATGTAGTTAAGTTGTTAAACTCTTTGTGTCTTAGTTTCCTCATCTGTGTCCACCCAAAAGAGTTGTGGTTAGAAATGAAGTAATAACTTCCAGTCAAGATGACCACACAGGCAGGCATAGCCCGCCTCTTCACACAACCACATCAAAATTACAACTAAAATATAGAACCACCATCACTCAGAACCGTCAGAAATCGAGTTGAATGGAAGTCTGACAACTACAGAATTAAAGAAACCACATCTACCCAGACAGGTAGGATGCGGGTCAGGCTACTCCCACACCCACATGTGGTGGATAAAAATTCAGGAGGCGGGATGTCTCAGGACCAAGGAGTCCCAGACCCACACCAGGCCCCCCACCCGTGGTTCCAGTGCCAGGAAGATAAGTCCTTACAACTTCCAGCTGCAATACCCAGTGGGGATTGAGTTGGTAGAAGAAAATTCTGGAGCCCCAAGCAGTTCCTCTTAAAGAACCCACACACAAACTCACCTACTCGGACTCACTCCCTCTGAGCTCCAGCAGCAGGGTGGCAGCTTGAAAGACAGTAGTGGTACACAGGGAGGAACTGAAGGGTCTGGCATCAAGATGAGCAGAGGTCATTGCCCCTTATCTCAACCTTCCCCTGACAGAGCCACAGAGCCGGCAAGCTGGTATCATACCTGAGATTCCATCAACCTGGTTAACACTGTTGGACCAGCCTGGGAGATCCCCTGAGACTCCACACCACCCAACAACTCATGGGCCCACCCGAGCTGCTTCTCCATATGAATGGCTGGTCTCTGCTCAGGCTGCACAACTTCCTAGATCCTCTCAAACAAGCAATGGCTGGCCTCAGTGAGCCCCAGGCCCAGAACTAGAAGCCTAGATTCACAGCTTGGCTTCGCCTGGGAATCTCCAAGCCCAACACAAGTAGCAGCCCTCTCAGATTGCTTTCTAGCTCAGGCAGGGTGGCCCCGGGAAAAACACAGGGCGGGGGGTTGACTTTGGGCTGGACCACCTGGAACACTCCAGGGCCAGCGCACCCAGTGGACAGCTACAGACCACATCGGAGTGCCACCACCCTGCCCCCGCACAGCTGATCCTCTGCAGGGGGTGGAGATTGGTGGTCAGTGGGCACGGCCAATCCTTGCAGCTGACTGGCCTGGGTAAATCCTTCCTGTTCATCTGCCAAGAGCAACCAAGGCTCAACTACAGAAGAGGGTGTACTCAGCTCACACAAAGGGCACACCTCGAGTACAGCTTGGATGATGGGGAGGCTGTGCCACTGGACCCTACAGAATACCTACTACATTAGGTCACATGACCAAGACAGAGTCAAAGCAGCTCTATCTAATACATAGAAACAAACACAGGGAGGCTGCCAAAATGAGGAGACAAAGAGACATGGCCCACATGAAAGAACAGATCAAAACTCCAGAAAAAAGCTGAACAAAATGGAGATAAGCAATCTATCGGATGCATAGTTCAAAACACCGGTTATAAGGATGCTCAAGGAACTTAGTGAGGACCTCAGCAGCATAAAAAAGACCCAGTTAGAAATGAAGGACACACTAATTGAAATAAAGAACCACTCACAGCGAAACAACAGTAGAGTGAGTGAAGCCAAGAATCAAATCAATGACTTGGAACATAAGGAAGAAAAAAACCACCAATCACAACAAGACAGAAAATCCCAAAGAGTGGAGACAAGCAGCCTCTGGGACACGTTCAGGAGGTCTAACATCCGCCTCATAGCGGTGGCAGAAGGAGAAGAGAAAGAGCAAGAAATTGGAAATCTATTTGAAAAAATAATTAAAGAAAACTTCCGTAATTTGGTGAAGGAAACAGACATGCAAGTTCAGGAAGCACCAAGAGTCCCAAACAAGACGGATGCAAAGAGGTCCACACTAAAACATAATGTAGAGGAAATCAAGGCTGATACCAAAGATGAAATGCTAATTGCCCTGACTTATGATATAAATGCTTCTCTCCCACCTCTGTAAACCCTTTTCGCGCCAAATCTATACTACTCCTCCCAATACCCTCCCCCACTTAGCCCAGCATAAAAGGAATGCGGGGCTATTGTTCTGGGCTCAGAATTTGGAGTTTGTCTCCTCTGGGCCCCTGCACGTAAATAAAGATCGTGTTCCTAACCCCTCAGTGTCTGGTCGTTTTGTTTTTCCATAACAATAACACATCGTAATTAAAATGCCAAAGATGAAGAGAGGCTCTTAAAAGCAGCAAGAGAAAAGAAGTTAGGCACCTGCGGGGGAGTCCCCATAAGACTGTCAGCTGATTTCTTGAAAGAACCCTTGCAGGCACGAAGGCACTGGCAAGACATATTCCAAGTCATGAAGAGCAGGGACCCACAGCCAAGGTGGTTCCACCCCGCAACGCTGCCATTTAGAGCGAAAGGGCAGATAAAGAGCTTCCCGGGCAAGAAAAAAACTAAAGGACTTCATCATCACCAAACCATCATTATATAAAATGTTAAAGGGACTCATTTAAGAAAAAGATCAAAAGTATGAACAATAAAATGGCAAAAATAGATATCTATCAACAACTGAATCTAAGAAGCAAACTAAGCGAACAAGAACAGAGACAGAATCACGAAAACGGGGAGTGTTTCGATAGCTGCCAGATGGGTGGGGGGAGGGGAAATGGGTGAAGAGGTGAGGGGATTAGGACGTACAAACAGGGAGTTACAGAATAGCCATGGGGATGTAAAGTGTAGTATAGGAAATGGAGCAGCCAAAGAACTTACATGTGTACGCATGACCCACGGAGATGAACAGTGCGGGGGGATCGCCTGAGGGAGTGAGGGTGCTGGGTGGAGGGGGCAAAGGGGGAAAAGTCAGGACAACTGTAATAATGTAATAAATAAAATATAATAAAAAAGAAAAGAAGTAATATATAGAGAGTACACCTGGCCACTAAGAGCCCAAGAAACACTGAGTATTACTACTAGTGGAAGAAAGCACACAAACATAACCAAAAATTAGTACAATTATACAATCTTTGCAATTTCTCCTAAGTGCTATGAAGAAAAAAGGATTGAGACAGATGATAATCGGGATGTCAAAGCCTGCGCAAGGATCACACACACTGTGGCACATTCAGAAGGAAGAGAAATAGGAAGGAAATTAAAGGGGGAGCTGCCAACCCCGTCCCCTTCCGAAGAGGAAGAGGTGCCCGGCTAGGGGAAATGCCTCAGAGCTGACACTCAGGGCTCAGCCTGGAAACCCTGGAGAGGTGTTTAACTGAAACCTCAAGATTCCTCTTCTGTAAAATGGGGGTTAAAAACACCCTCTGCCCTCTGAGACCCTGGCGACTCAGTGCGAGTGCACAGCCACGCGTGGGGCCTGGCACACGGGCCAGGGCTCAGTCAGTGGGGCCACACCCTAATCACCACTACTTTCCAAAGTCCCGTCTAAATAGGTCCCTTAACGTTTCCTACAAAGCCAATCATTTATGGTCTCTGTTTTCCATCGTCTCTAATACTCTGCCTCAAATCATGTTTAATAAAGCTTTTATTTCACTCCTCAGCAAATTTCTTTAGAGTTGAAGCTACTGTATATTCTTAGCCTTTTACATTTCTAACATTTTCCACTGAAAATCAATGATGGGCTCAAAAGAAAGATGATTTTTCTACAGGAAAGAACTGCAGTAACTGACATTAGGCCAAAATGCCATCCACTTATCACTGGGACACAGTATATATAACACTACTATCGGGCTCTTCCTCAGTTTAGTCTCCACAGAACAAATAAAATAGAGCCAATGCCTCAAAGAAGTTGTTTTTAATAACTATCTTTCTCACGCTCATACAAGCACTCGCCGGCTTTCCTGTTTAAATCAAAGAGAAAGCAGTGCCAGTGTCAGACTCTAACGGGAGCGAGCGCTTCCTGCTCCAGACGAGAGCTGACTCCTCAGCACTATCTCCTCTTGTACAGAACAATGAATGGCTCCCCGCAGGACAGTCTACAGCTCACCTTCCCGGCTTAATAACAATCTTATCGCCGAGAGTGTCCTGAGCAATAGATGGCATCAAGAAGCGGTTCTGTTATAAATTTAGGAACAAAATAAAGGTCCTAGGGAGACATCTGCACCAGCACATCAGACAGTGTGAAGGGATGCCACATTCACTCAGGGCTTTACTGCTTTATAAGAAGCTCCCTCCCTGAAGCAACTCAAGACGACTCCTGCCTCCAATAAAGACCTACGCAGCTGTCCCCGCGCACCCAGGCCTCGGACGTACTCACCGAGGCTCTTCCGAGCAGCAGTCATTGTACTGCTGGATCCCAAAGAGTTTTCCAAATACAACAGCTACAACAAAACCATCTCTCCTTTCATCCACAGGCAGCTCGTCCAAAGTCCATCGCTTCTTCACTTTCCTGGTAGCATGAGTGAGATAACATGGTATAAACATCACTGAGCCAGAAGTCCGAGATCTGAATTCTAGTCTCAGCTGTCACTTCCCAGATGCTCGAAGCAAGTCGCTAGGCCTCTGCTCTACTCTACTCAACTCCGCTTAGGGCCCAGGGTTCTGTCGTGTGAATATCCTCATCAATTCTTCACCTACAAATCTGTGTTTTCTCTACCACATACCCCCTACCTCGGCAATAACAAAAGCCACGATCATTTCTCTATCCATTAGGATCCTGCCAATTTCAAGAAAGAGGGAATCATAGCACAAACAGAAGTTAAAGGGGGCGGGGGTATTTATTGGCTCAGGAAACTGGAACAGCCGGAAGTAAAGCGGGGCTCACTACAGACATTCAAGGAGGACCCTCAGGACCTAGCATTTCCACCCGCCCCCAGCCTTGTTTTGACTGTATTCCCAGGCTCCGCATGGGGGTCAGAGAACTGCCTCTGCCCTCACCTCCCAGCAGCCTGGGGTTAACTTCTGCAGGGATGTCTCCCTCCCCCCACAGTTCGAGCAAAAGCAAAAGCTGTGAGAAACCGCCCACCACTGCCTGGGGACAGCAGGGGCTGGAGTGGGAGTGGCGGGGGCAGTCCCTGTGAGCGAACAGCAGATGTCCTTCACACCTCCTACCCAAGGCCAAGCCCCCCGCAGAGGCCCCTATCCCCATCCTCCCCGCCCAGCAGCTCTGCCCTCTCTTCCAAAAGCTGATCATCCCCTTCGACCTTCACATTCATGCCTAGCACCTCATCCACGCCCTTTGGACAAGTGAGACATCACCAGCTCCTCCTCAGCTCCTCAGTCCAACCAGCCACTGAGGCCTGGTTCCAGCATCCCATGGGCCGACCTCTTGCCTGGTCTTTGTGCCCGCAGCTGACGGCCCTGCCCCAGCCTCACAGCGCTCACTCAATCTGTGCTCCAAGTCACCTGTGACCTAAAGTTCAAGTCTAACCTTCTCCTTTCTTTATACTTCTTAATGTCTCCTTGTTTCCTGCAGGATAAACACTACCTTAATTCTGACAATCTTCGCCTTGTAATTTAATCATGCCAGCTACAGGCAATTCCCAAAATTAGTAAGCCGTTTTTCACCTGTCCTCTCGTTCACACGGCTCTACAGAATGTACTGGTGCCGCTCTGTGGATTCAGGGGCTGCCTCTACTCTAAACCCCTGGGAGAATGAGATTTAGCTAAGGTGTCCCTGCTTCTAGGAAATCTATGTTGAGTGCCCACTAGGGTGCCCTTCTTTGTGCCCTCAATGAATCCAGTCCAGTGTCTCTCTCATGGCCCCTGGACAGCACTGCACTTCCCTCTTCACAGACTCGTGCCATTTGGGGGTTCTTGAGCGAACAAGCAGTAGGACCATCGAGAAGCCGTGTAAAAATGTGGGCGCCTGACCCTGCACCACACTGAATATGCCAAACCAGAGTCAGGGCCCAGGCACGATACAGAGAAAAAGCTTCCAGGTGAGTGATGCTACCTGCCCCATCTCTAGGGAAGCCACGGACAGTCTGCTTACAAAAAACAATTCCTGCTATAAATGCATCAGCTCTCCGATCAGTCCCTGGCAATAGGGAAACATTAAGTGTGTGGGATGTTAAGCGTTACACGTTACTGTGAGTTATACTCACCAAAAATCACCCAAAGGAAGAAAATGAACCATAACATACCATTTCTGGCCATCCCGACTTAAAATTCTTACACATTTGGTGGGGGGATGGGAAAAGGGGCAAAGAAATGACCTGAACCACCATTTTCTCTGATAACTGAGAATAAAACATTGCTCTACACAATCACTGAAGTCAAGAATAAATGTTTCTGGTGTTAGTTTCAAGGTTCTCTATGGTTATCATTCAGCCTCTAGATAGTACTGGCTGCTTTTTAACAATAAAAAAACTAATACTACCTCTGTATAAGCTTTCTATGGGGCCAGAATCGAGATACAAATGGAATACAGCTCTGGTATGCTTTAAACTTAGACAATACGCAAAGAAACAATTACTGCTAGAGCAAATCTAGTTGAATAAATATTTTCTGCCAACCTCCGGGGCCATTCGGGTGCGTTAGCAAGGCGAACGAGAGGCACGGGGCTGCCCACGGGGCGCTGGGAAACCAATGCGCAGCAGCAAAAGCCCACTCGCGACGCTGATGGATCTGCGCTCAACAGACTCGAGACTGCCCGGCGGTTTCATTCGTGCCCGCCATAGCCTCCAAGTCAGGTCAATGTTCTTATTAAAAACGTCTAAAAGAATACTGAGGCATTTCCTGGCTTGAAGCAGCATTATCAAAAGTTTTCTTCTTCAAAAACTAAATAACGTGTGAACAGGCTTTTAAAAAAAAACCCACTGCCACTGAAGCAATATAACTTACCTATTATTATACAGGCGTCTGAAGTATTTGGCCCAAGGACATAACTAAGGCAGAAGAGATTCCATTCTACATTCTAGTCAAAAACCAAACTGATAAAACTTCCCAGGTGCAGCCTGGGTCTGAGTGTTACTGAGTTGCCTTTTTCCCTACTTACATCATAAAAGCAAGGAACAAAGAGAAAAAAATGAAATAATATAGCAAAGACATCAGCCAACTTTTCTATTCTTTTCCTCATTGAGACAGGCAAACCTAGGCCAAAATAAAAGGAAAAAAAATCTCAGAGAACCTTTATTTCTTTAAATTAAAAAGTTCTTAACCAAATATAATTCTAAGTCTTACAATAAAAAGAAAAAAAACCTAGAAAAATATGGAATAGTAGAAAAGAATGATACCTTCTTCTATACTAGAGTGTTAGTAAATCATCACATAATTCACAAAGGCTGAAGTTTTGTTTCTGACCCTCAAACACAAACTCTTGGGCTGATGAGAGCTAAAAGTATAATAATTTAAATCATTAAAAGCAAGCACTGTAGGCTTTTCTTTGAAGTGAAACTCTTTTAGCCTCGTAAGTGAACCTGTCCCTTGACAGTCAAGCGTGTCTCGGTCTCAGAGGTATTTCGCGAGCAATCCATCCGAGCGCGCACTGTGCGCCGCCCCATTCTCAATGGGTGCTGTGCTGCAGTAAAGCCAGGACATTTCACAAAAACCCAAAGGCCCAACTGGGTCATACAAATGTGAATCAAGTGTATACACAGGTCAGTCAATACCCAAAGCCCTAGTTAAATGCCTGCTGGCACCGTCCTTGGCGCCGCAGCAGGAGAAACCACGCAGCGCCACGCACAGCAGCCTGAGCGCTAACAGACGGGTCACCCATGCTGACGGGGCTCTCCTGTGAGCAGGAAGCTCTCCAACCCAGTGACATTTTAAAAGATTTTTTAGGCTTTACTATTGGCCAGAAATAAGCTCATTCATTTTTGCATTTGTGCTCAGTTATGAACATTCTTCAGTTTCATGTTTGCAAAAAACCAAAAAACCAGATCCGATAAAACCTGTAACTTAACAACACAATTCTACCGGTGTAGATAACAATCCAGTTTGTGCTCTTAAATAATCAACAGTGGAGTTTATAATGGTGCTGATTCCTCTTCACAGCTGAGAAAAAATTAACAGTGATAACAGATTTGGGATCTCAGACGTCCCCCCTCGCCCCCCGCAGAAGTTCATATTCTGCTGGGGCTGCTTCTGCGCAGAAGCTGCAGGAGTACGTTGGGCAGCGCTCTGGGAAAGCACACTCGAACCCCTCAAACGAGGGTCCGGAAGGAGGCCACGGGGCTGCGGCGTGGCAGGTGGGCTCCAGAAAGAAAAACACCCGTGTGTCCCCCATCTGCAACGACACAGCACGGGGAACCTGGGCTGCCAGCCCCAAATACACTCCCCACAGAGGTCTGATCGGACTCTCCTAACAGCAAATGGGGTGGCCTTCGACTGCGAGAAGCTTCTAAAGGGGCCCTGGTACAAAAAAAGAAAAGGTAAGAAAATATTTGAAAACATGGGGAAAACTGCCAACCCTTATAGAAAAAGTATATTTGATTTAAATAAACAATACAGAAAAAAGAAACAGGAAAAATGTATCTCTTTTCTCTTAATTCTTAATAATGGAATACAGATTTTTTTCCCATCAGGCGCTGTGAAGTCTATAACACCATTTACTCAGTGATGACAAAATAATGTGGTGTCTCCACCCACTTTGCAAAACCTACTCTGTCAAGCAAGAAACATACCCGTAGACCAACAAGGGGTAGGCTGTCGAACCAGGAGAATTTCAAAGCAGCATGACCTTTTAATGAAAAAATGTATTTTCCTAGTACCCAATACAAAGAGACAGGAAAGAAAATCAAACCAATAATTTCCCACTAATATGCTGAAACTATCCCCTAAACTCTATTTCTCTCCACACTCAGCAAAATATTGACAGAACCTGGGCTGAATTTACTTACGTACAAATGAATCTAAGATTAGTCTTAAAGCTATAACCCCTTTGTCCAATCGCAAGGTTTTCTCATACTACCTCTTGTGTGCATGCGCGCGCGCACACACACACACACTTCACTATTTTCTACCTGAAACTGCCGTTAGTTAAACCTTTACTGGTTTCCTGAGGAACACATTCTGGAATTACTAATGTAACATGAACTTGCTTTTAGAACCCAAGCACGATAAACTGGCGTCTGTGTATGCATATTTATTTTTAATCTAGCCTAAGCTGAACCTAACTAATTAGGAAAGATAACAAAATCTGAAGAAGTAAAATAACTCACAATAAAGAAAACAGGGTGTTATTAGAATATAATTTTTAAATAATGTCCCAGTACACCGGAAGCTTGAAGTATGTAACATATTCTGGGTCTCAGATTTCTTCTGCTTGTGAGATCACCAGAAGCTGTTTTTCAGAGTCAGTTTGATCCACTCTGTGATTAAAGCAAGACTCCAGGTGCACCGACAGTCTCTACGCCAAGCTCTGTGCAAGGTGCACAGGAGCGGGACCGGGCTGCCCTCCTCCACCTTTGTTACCAGCACACATCTCGTTTCAGCCCAGAGCAGACCCTCTGCAGTGGCAGGGGGTGGGGCAGTGGCTAACAGTAAACTAATTCTGTCAAACAGAAATTTACATTTTTTTCCCTGATGGTCTTGTGATAACATTCTCAAGAATAAAAATACCAGTAAGCGCCATTTTCCATTCTTACCTAAAAGTTAAGCACCATAATTTAAATTCTGAGAAGCAACTACAACATTGTAACTATACATAATTAAAACCAACAACAACAAAAACAGTTTCCCAAGCCATGACCCCTACTTCCGTTCTCCTTGACCCTGGGTGGACACTCCCGCCCCAAACTACCAGGACAATGCAAACACCTGAACTACAGACGAGTGTCCATCTGCTTGTTCTTCATCTCAGATCCTTTTCTTTGTTTTCTGGAAAGAAAATGCCAGAACAGATTGCCCAGAATGATAGATAAGGTCACAATACTGCTAACATAAATAGTTACCCTAAGAAACATACCAAAAAAAGGTGACGCGCACGAGAATGTGATCATACAAATGATACTTCTTTTCACTGAAGCCTTTGTATTTTTGTATGCAAACAAGAATAAAGTCAATTACAAAGGTGAGCACCTGCCACCTGGCAGCAGCTGGGGGGCACGGAAGGTAAGGGAAGAGGAGCACCTGCGCATGGAGCTCTCACCCTCTCACGGCCCCTGGGGACCCCACTGTGCCCAGTGGTCCCCACCCATGGGGAGCCGGCACCCGCAGCTCCAACGACCGTCACTGCAGTCACTGCCCCAGTGATCACATCTTGATCTCCCTCGCCAAGCAGGACTGGTCCTCCTCTAATACTCGAAACGCTCTGCAGTGCCCCTCCTGGACCCCTTCCTTTACTCCCCGTTTATGACCAGCGCATCTGGACCTCCCGTCCCTCCTTCCCCTCGCCCACCATCAGTGTGCCCCTGCCTTCGCTTCCGTCTCAATTCCACAGGGCCCATCTGTGACCTCCCTGTCAGCGCTTCCCAGCCCCAGGCTTCCTTGTCCTGCTGCACAGCCCAGCCAGACCCCCAGCCCTGGAGGCCTCCAGCTGAGGCCGGCCCCACGGCTGGGGAAACACCAGAAGGCATACCCGACAGGCTGGTCCTCCAGGGCCTGTCAAGTTGTTCCATAAATCTCTTGAGAATCCAGGGCTGAATGGGCTGAGTAGGGAATGAAAGGTGTGTAGCCAAGGAAGGAAGTTTGGGAGTTTACATTAAGTTCAAACAAGCTTGGAGATAAGAGGAAAGAGAAGGCTGGCATGCAGAGCGAGCGGACAGGGAGGTGAAGGCGGGCACACTGGGGTTTAAGGGGCCGGTAAGGAGCTACATAGGGGACGTTTGGGGGTGCAGGCAGAAAGAAATGTGTCACAATTTCTGAAAATAATATATATATTTGCTTCAGCAATACAAGTTAATTGAAAAGGGTTTCCCTCCAATGTAACCCAGAGTTTAAATTCTTGCATAGCCCAAATCCTGAAATCTGACAGCTTGGGTCTGAATCCCAGCTCTTCCAGTTCCTAGTCATACGACTTCCCAGACAAGTTATTTCATCTTTCCGTGCCTCAGTCTCTCACCTGCAAAAGGGGGATATTTTAGCCCTACTGGAATTTATCTTTAACTGTAACAACCACTACCGCAAATCCCTTCGCTTTTAGAGTTGAGAGTCTCCTAGAAGGTAACATACAAACAAAGAGCCTCCAAAAAAAAAAAAAAAAATTGAGTGTTTTTTTTGATTTCTGTTTTTTTGGTTTTGCAAGAAAATACTCCTGCTCTTCTCTCCCAGGACACTCTAAACTACAGGCATCAAAGCTAAAGAAAATTTAGACACAAGAACGTATCATCAAGATCTGATCATCCTATTTTACAATATAAAATATTTAAATAAACATTGTAGCAAAATGAATAACCTCACTATCTTTATTTGAGTGGGTTCTGTATAAGAGGAAAAAAGTAGCAGGAAAAGATAAGGGGGGACAGCAGAAAGGACATTAAGACACTTTATACATTTATTTCCAAAATTTTGCCTGAAGTCATCGCTTCCCATGGCTTGGTCATTCCTTTCTTCCCACCCAGCCCGGGTCACCTGAAAGAATTTTGGAAACAGAACCTCCCCCTCCACCCAATCCATGGCTCCATGTGGCAGATGAGGACAATTTAGCTCTGGTCCTACTACTTCTCTTCCATCACTGTGCACAGAGCTCCAAGTGCTCTCAGGGCACTGACTTTGCCACCAGACAGGCTGAACAACTCAGAAGTGACACCTCAGTTCTGAGAACAAAAAGCACTGAAACTGAGAGTCCTTAGTTCATCCACAATTCACATCCACAAGACATTATAAAAGTGCAACGGAAGAACGTCACTTAAATGCATAATTATCTCTAAAAGTGTTGTACCACCCGACAGATAACTTCATTTCTAAAACCTTGAATAAAGGAATTGACAATAACAAAGAATTTCTGAGTATCTTCCTTAACCAATCAAATATGGAAGTTAACTAAAGTTGGCTGAAAACTGGGGCCAATGCCATTACATTATTTTAAACTAAGTACACCACTTTCTAGTTATGTTAACTTTGGGAAATGAAATAACTTCTCTGTGCCTCAATTTTCACATCTACAAAACAGGCAGCAATGCCCACATCATGGTGAGGAGGATGAAATGAGGTAATTCCTGTGTAACACCTAGAACAGCACCTGGCACATGACTTGTTACTGCACAGCAACCCAGGACCAGTCCACCTTAAGCTCTACCTGCCAGCTGAGGTTGTCTGTTAACTAATTTTCAGTTCGCACAATTAACCTTGCTATCCACTTACTTATCCACAGCAACTTCCGCTTTCAAGTTCTCATTAATGGCACTGCTTCGTCTACACAGGTAGTTTTTGGCTGACATCAGCCCAGTATAACCGAAAGCAAGGAGATTTCTGATTCCCCCCTTTTAAACAAGACATCTCGTTATTTCACCTGGCACTAGAGAAGGGTCCTGCAGGCCACAGGGAGTCATGTGTGTAAGAAGACAAATGGGTGTCCCAGAAGAGATGGATCTGCTAAGGCTGTTGCTCTACACTGGCCAGTGAGAGGCAGGAGAGAGAAGGAGGGTTGGCCACCCACTAACTCCTGTGACCGGTTCACTACAAAGCAAGGAGTCCCACCCACGAAAGGTCCCAAAGTGGAGCGAGTCAGAGTGGGCGCTCCCACAGAGCTAAAGCTGATGGCTCTAGGGGGGGCTTCAGCCGCTGCTGAGAAAGGCCCTTCGCCGGGGCACTGGGGGCGTTTCTCACGGACGGGTGGTGCGCGGGAGCACATGAAAACAACAGCTGGCTTTCCACTGCCTTACCAGACACTTATGTTGCAACAAATTAATAATGACTCCACTGGCTTGGGTGAGGCATAGATGCAAATCATTTATCTGCTGTCCTGCATATTAAATCAGGAACCCCTTCTCTCCTTAGCTGTTTTAAGGTTTTAAATATTTCTTCCGCCTTTAAAGTTATAAAATTACCAAGCATATAAAAACATTCCTAAACTGACTCTAAATCATGGTCAGTCTTCGTTTCAACTCCTCTCCTCATCATGCTAACTAACTCCACCCCACCAAAAGCACACATTTCCCCGTTCCCTCACCCCTTTGGGTTTTCGCCCTTCCCGACACGAAGAGGCGTGCTGTCCCTACGGCCGCGGCCATCAGGGTTCATGGGTCCACATTCCCATTCGAAGTGAACTGCCTCTTCACACACTTTGACCATCCTTCTATTGGGGTGTTTGTCATTTGTTACTGACGTCTAAGAATATATTAATTATTATATATTAATTATATGTTTATATAACTATATAACTAATATACCAAGAATAAATTTAACTATCTTTCATATAGGCTGCTACTACTTCCTCCCACACATTATACAACAATTACATTTGTAGCATCTTTAGCAAATAGAATCTTATATACTTTATAGTTATATCTACCCATCTTTCCCTTTTATGGCATCTGAGCTGCGTATTGTGTCAAAAGCCTTTCCACCCCTAAAACTAAATAAAAATTATTCCTAATTTTGTCCAAGTACTTTTCTGAGTGTTTCTTCAAACACTGAAATCTTTAATCTCCCCAGGATGCATTTTGGTATATTGTATGAGGTATGGCCCTGACACACTTCTTTTTCTCTCTCGAATAAACAGCTACCTTCCTAACACTACCTGGTTCCCCCTACTCTACCGTAATTTAAACCAATCCAGGCTCCTAAACTCTGTTTAAAGCTAACAGGAAACTTTCATGTCTGCGTTCAAGCGATCACTTTTCAAAGTACATTGTCGTTCAGGGGTTCCTTGTTCTGCTTCTAGCTTTCCCCGCACCTGCTGGAATGACAATAAAAGGGAAGGGTGGAGTGGGAGTATCAAATGTGACTACAATGCCAAACTAGAACCCGTCAGCCACCCGAGCAGCTTGCCAAGTGCATGTACACCTGGGGCAGGCGCTAGGGTTACCACCTGAATTGTTGCCCATGGACGGCACTTGCCAGTGTGGTCTTGGACTCTGGCAAAGCCGAGAAGACTTGCCAGGCGGCATCACATTTATGCTCACTGGGAGCTGGTGCTGCCACCCAGCGTGGCAGACACGAACGTGGGGAGCCGAGAGTCACAGAGTCCAGGGGCTGAACTTCAACCTTCCCCTTGCTGAAGCGGACCAGTTACCCTCGTGTTCTCCCTCTGTCGGCGGCAGCCGACTGTGTTTTTAGAGGACCGTGGGCCGGGCTAAGAGCGGGAAAGGGCAGTGCAGAGAAGAAAACAGCCCGGATGTGCCCGGCAGCAGACAAGGGGTGCCTGACCACGAGCACACCGAATGAGCTTCTTCGCCTTACCAAGGAGGAGGCATGAAGCAACAACTGTCACCAATTTGGCTCCTCCTACAGCGAGATAAGGGACTGCAGAATGGCAAGAGCCCCACCCACTCGGCGAGTGTGCATCCCATGAACAGGTGCGCAGGTTAGCACGGCAGGCGCTGCTTCCACTTCCCTCTGTCCTGTACTTGGAGAGCAAGAGCCAGTGCCTTTGAACTCTGCTACCAGCAGGCACAGCAATGAAATCAAGTTGCTGAGAACCAGGCCTTCCGGCCCTGCACTGCCGAGGTGGCAGTGCCCTTCAGGTGCCACCTGAGTGGCCAGCCAGTCTCCTTGAACAAGACCCTCTCCTCTACCTTCAATGACAACAACCAACAAATACAATTTCAAACCCAGTGCAGCCCAATCTTTGTTCTGAAAAGAACTTCTTAATAGCCTACACTGTGCGAGCAACCCTGTACTAGTATGGACACAAGAAATATACTTCCTGTCCTCATGGAGTTTATAATCTATAAAAAGTTGAGAAAGAATATTTATGAACGATTGCCTAAAGGACATGTGACATCTCCTTCCTTCAGATTTTCCCAAAATCTCTTCCCCGTTTAAGGCAGACTGCTGTGGATGACGTGCTCATCGCCTCACCCCATCAGTGTCCTCGGGAAGGTGCTCAGCACGCGCCGGCCCAGGGGGCGCCGCGGTGAAGTTGGCTGGAGAGCCCACAGTAGGACCACTTCAGGCAGCCCACTGTTTGCGCCATCACATGGGCCCTGCTTATAAGGCCTCTGAGGAGAAATTTCCTTCTGATCTTAAAGTCAGAAATTGTGCTTTTCTTAAAATAAAAGTGTGCTTGCTTTCAAATGTTATGACATAAATTGACTAGGTTTCTCTTTTATACCATGTACTATGAAGCTTAGAGAAATATTTGTGCCTCCACTGAAATTTATTTTCTATGTTTATTTTGCATTTCTTGTTAGTTTATGAATTCCTATAAGCCACCTTAAATGAGACAAAATGAAACAAACAAACAAAGTATGCATTAATGCATCATACGGAAAACTTTCTTTTTAAATTTAAGGAGTCAAAAAAAGTCTCATGAGAAGTCAAGGGAGAGAAAGGATTTCAAGTATGTGATATGTGGATTTAAAATATAAAAACCACTCAACTCTTAACTGGGGAAACAGGGAAGGGAAATTAGGAAGAGAAAGGGAACAGAGAAAAGATCAGAGAATTTCCCAAATAATTTTTTTATTTACAGAAATTAGACAAATGGTAGCAAAAAAAATGACTTGGTGTAAACTTAAACTTTTATATGGTTTAAGTCATATACAATATTTAGAAATGTTTATTATTCTACTCAAAATGATGAAAAATAAGTCACAGTTGATAAAGAAAACATAACAATTACTTTATAAAAATAGCCAAAAGGAGACTGCCTGGGAAAACAAACAAACAAACAAACAAACAGGTTGCTATTATCTGAGCCGCCCCCCGCCCCTGAACATGAGGGGACCCCGCACCCCGCACCCCGCCTGCCGCCCCTCGGCTTTCCGGGTGGCCTGCAAGGGCCAGGCGGGCGTTCCAGCTCCACAACAGACCGATCTTGACAGACGGGCTCCCGCCTTCGACGTCACTCTCGTTTTTCCCAGCCGCCAAGGACTTCCAGTGCTGTCACTGCTCTGTGCGAAGCCTGGTTCATACATAACACTGCCGAGCCAGGTCCACTCAGAGGGTAAACTGCCTTCCCCCTCACGGTCAGCTTCCTTGAATGTCTTGTTCCCCGCGCCCCAGAAAACCCCGAGCCCGCTGGGAGGTTTGACCACAGCGCCACACAGCACTGCAAAGGCTCTGGTTGAGTCCTGTCAGCTCTGCGTCTGCAGGTGGCGAGTTCACTCCAGCCTTCCCATCCCACTCCCTCCACACACATACTGGATTAGAAAATGAAAATATCTTCAGAGCTGGTACAGCAAAAGCTTAAGTGCAAGCTAACTCCCCTCAGCCAAAATAGTTTTGTGCGACAGTAGGCACTCTCCAGGCCAGCACTGCTACAGCCCAGCTGTCCCCACCCAGGCTCTGTGACCACCTCTCCCTATGAATGAGCACCTAACAGGTGGCTACAAGAAAAGCACCTGACTGCCAAGGGGGCAAGTACATGGAGCATCTCACAGGGCCAGTGAGAGAACATTCAGAATATAGAGATACTTCTGCCTACCCCTAGTAAAATATTTTTTGATATTTTACTTTTAAAAATGCACCATTTCTTTCAAACTGTGGTTAGTCTGCACAGCACTTGGCTCCAGATAAACAAGGTTTAACTGCGGCTGCAGTTGTGCTAAGGGGACGGGAAGCAGGGTACACACCCAGGCAAAGGAGGGTGAGCGCGTCCAGTCCTGGGGAAGGGCGCCCCGCGCCGAGCCGGAGAAGCAGGCGCTCGTCACACACTTGGAACACAGTGCGGCAGGGCCTTGCAAACTGTAGGCATTCGATAAGCATTTGCTGTGAATAAACTTACTGAGTGAAGTAGGTTATTCTGTCAAGTACTACGGAGAAACTAAATAACAAGCCCACAGCCTGTGTGAGGTGAGGCGAGGCGAGGACTCCGGCCCAGGCCCGCCTGGCTCCAGAGTTGGTGCTCTCGCCAAGGCCTCTGTAGGGGACCTGGTGTCAGGAGAAAAACACGCTCCATTTCCCTGGAAAGCTGATTTTACTCAAAGTTGAATAATTCTAAATATTTGATATATACAACAAATACCAATATATTATGAAGAGAATACAGAACTCATAATTAGTAATTTTTTATTACATGGGCCACCCCCTTTGTCATTTTTGTGATGGCCTGGGCTCTCTGAAGGACACCAGCCCACTTTCCTCCTAGAGGGGCGCAGACAAAGGAAAAGCTGAGCATCAAGACGTCATTCCACAGATGCTTTTTGAGCACCGAATGCGTAGCACGCATGTGTGAAATGCCAGGGATACAATGTAGTCCCTGACCTCAAAGGCCTTAAGCTATTCTGAAAAAGAGAAACAAGTTAACCAATAATTAAGAGTGCCAAAAGCCAGACGCCTGCGGAGGCTCTACCGAAACAGAGGAAAGGCGTTTAACTCGGTCCGCATGTTTGGGGGCCATGGAGAGCCTCAGGGGAATGTTCAAGGATTCCCAGGGGGTGGCCCGGGCTCCATTATCATCCCTGACCGGCTTCCTGAGAGAGAGACAGGAATTAATCATATGGGGACTGACCGGGGGCAGGCCAGTACTCATGGGAAGAGTACAGGGCGGGCAAAAGTTAGGTCTACAGTTGTAAGTATGCAAACACAGAGTTTATTCTTGTGTTAGTATTATTTATCAATTATCGTATTATTTTTCCATACAAACAACGGTAAACCTACTTTTGCCATACCCTGTATTTAACAAGCTATAAATTTTCTGGAAATCCACAAATTCTAAAACAGCTAGCGCCAGTGCAATACAACAGAGAAAGAGATCCCTTTACACCAAAAAAGTGTACAGAGAAAGAAATAAAAAATTAATAAGATGTCCAACTTATAATGAAAATGGAAAACAGATGTTTTTCACCTATTACCAAAGCAAAAATTTAAAGAGAGACTCAGGGGAACTATTAATTATTATATGTAAAATCTATACTGCAGATAAAAAATACAGAATGGCACCTTTCTAGAGCAATCTGGCCACACAGACAAAATTTTCAAATGTAGATGGATACCTACAACTATGGAAAATATCTAACATCCATCAAAAGGGATCACGTAATTAGGGTGGCCCATCAGTATAATAAAACACTGTGCCACCATTACAAAGAGTGAGATAAGGTGTGGTAGGTCATTTGGGAAAGACCTTCAGGTCGGTAAAAAGGCAGGTTCGTTTAGTTTTTGGCAAGCTGATACCTGCACAAATGTCAGTATGTTACAGTTTCACAGGACCAGACAAAGTGAGAAGCGCCCCCCTGCTGACCTCACTGGGCCTCTCAGATCAGCCTAAAAATCACCGGTGATCAGCTATGGCCACCAAGTAATAATTCCACAACCAATTTATTGTTTGTTATGTAAGCCAGCAGAAGTCATTCAACTAAATAAAGTTCAGAGATCTTTAAAAAGTCAGCCTTGACATTACCCAGACATTATATCTAGCAAATGAAAAGTATGATTTACCTGGTAAAATCCAAAAGAATAAGGAGCCATGCAAAAAACACAGGGGTGGGGGGCAGGTCCTACGACAGGCTCTGATTCCTTCTCTGACCGATGGGCACGCTCGCGAGGGTGGGGCGTGGGTGTGCGCACTGTGTACCACAGGCACGCATCTGCACACACGAGGGGTGCGCTCCGGACCCGCTCAAGGCTGGGCCAGGAGCACGCTGCTCCTCACAGCAGGATGTGACTCTGGAGATGCGGTTCCAGCAGCCGGGGCTGCTCGGACACCAGGCCAACCCCCTGAAATCACACCATTTCTTCTGGCAAAACTCAAAGTGCTTCATTCACCTTTTCAGGCTAGAGCGACGGTACCACGTCTCCCACAGCATCAGACTTCTCACCAACTCCTTCTAACGAACAGCGACTGGCACACGCGTGAACGTACATCAAGGTCCACCCGAGCAGCATTCGCACTGACTGTGTGAGGAAGCGGGGGCAGGGCGGCTGCTCGGCATGGTGAAGAAACACATTTCAGGCCCCAGCAGCCCACCCGCTAACAGCGACGCAGGGCCTGATGAAGGGGGGCGTCGGGGTTGGGGCGTGGGCACCCTGCAACCACTGACTTCTCCTCAGAGTAACAATCAGCTGTCTCAGTGAAACCTACACCCCCGTTTACCAACAGCTTAGCAGGGGAAGGGGAAGGGGAAAGAAAACCATGGCATTTGCCTGTATATCAGTTTTAGGTACCAACTCATTTGAGAAACATTAAAATATTTTAAGCACATGTTAATCAAAACGGTATGTGGCCACAGTAAAGCCTAATTTCCTATCTAGCCAACTGGGTCGTGAAAAATACGACGCCCCAAATGAAAATGATCTGGCCGTTAATATCTGCTAGCAGCCTCAGTTTAAAATGTGATTCTTAAGAGAAATCCAAAAGGTTCAGGATTTATGGATACCAGGGTCGGTAATCCGCACACGAACTGCTTCCGAATATTTTGATAGCCAACATCTGCCGACGGCCGAGCGCTAGCTCGGCGTTCGGTCTGCGAGCGAGCGTCTGTCTCCCCGACCAGCAGAGAGCAGTGCCTGCCTGACTCTGGACCACGTGGTCTGGCCTGGGAGCCCCGAAAGAGCCCTGAGGACAAGCTAACAAACAGCTGTTGCTAAATTCTGACCCTTCCGTTGACTCGGAGTAGGCTAACGGTTAGAAGCGGGACAGTGCTCTCGGCTGCCCACCCCTGTGCCCCAAACAGGTCGGAGACCTGCGTGTGCGTCAGCCCCTTACAAGGCACTGTTCCCACCTGAGAGGCGAGGGCGACAACTGTACACACCTCATGGGGTCACTGTGAAGATTAATACGAAAATGTTGTAACATGGTTAGTACAGTAACTGGCACAGAGTACTCAGTAATGTTTATTACTGTCATCCCTAGAAATGAATACACTGGCTGGGAAGTGTGGAATCTCTTCCGAATCTCTGGCCGTTGAAAAGGACAAGGTCTGGAAAATCATCTTCAGCTTTTCAGCTAAATCCTAGTCTTCCTGGACCAGCTAAACCAAACACTGAAAGCGTGTTTTCCGTAGTTTCAACAATTATGTAGCTGTCCTTCCCTTAGCCTAGCACACTCTCAGCCCCACTTCCTGCCCCCAGCGGTGGGCAGGTTGACTTGCGGCGCCCCTCACGTCTCCGGGAACACAGCTTCTGCAGGAAGCCCTCACCCAGCCCCTGTGAGCGCAGAGGGCCAGGCCGCCTGGTTCATTACAATCCACTGCATGTTCACACTGGGGACGAGGACAGTTCCTGATAAGCTTACTGTCCTTATTCATTCACACTCTAATAAGATGCTTCAGGTTTAAAATCTAAATTCCACCTTTCCAGAGATGCAGGCCTACTGCTAAAATAGGATCAAGCCTATCATGTTTTATACTCTTAACATGTCTGTTAAAATGGTATCAGATGAAAGCCAACCTACTCAAAGTATCTGCTGTTTACTGGTCTTCACCCAAGAGATGTTTTTGAAGAATTCTACAGCTTAAAAAGAGGAAAAAAAGGGTGTGTGTGTGTGAAAACAATCTACAACTTATCTACAACTTTCTTATGGGCCAGAAAAGTTTAAGTGATTTGTTCGGCATGGAAAGCTAGAAAAACTACAAACAGAGTAAGAAGCCAGGGTCCCTGGTTCCGTTTCTTTCCACTACAGAGCCTTTTTTGTGCACTGAGAACCACTCAAGAGAGTCTGAGCAATAATTCTGAAACGTAACAAGTACTGATTCAACACTATCGACGGACTCGCAAAGCTTGTTAAGCTATGGCCGGCTTAAGGCCTCGGCCTTTGCACGCTAACAGAGCTTCACAGGCGACTTTCCCAGGAAACCTTCCCAGCAAAGATGGAGGACCCCCATTTTAATCAACCCACTACCGTTTGCTAAATGTCTATTCTGTCCCTAGCAGTGTGTTTCTGCTCTCAGGCTCTTAGGAGGAGTCAAGAAGTACTCATATAAACTAAATTAGAGAAAAAAAAATAAGGCTGTGTATAATTAAGTGCTGAATTCACTAAATTCAGAGAAAGTAGGACAGGCGCACAGGCTTGAGGGAGGGGCTATTCGTGAAGCCAGAATAATGGACAGATGGGCCCGCCATGATAAACAGGGTGCGTTTTCACCCAGTGCAGCGGGAGAGCCCTAAGGATCCCAGGGAAGAGCCAGAAAGGCCCCCGCAGGGTGGCAAGAGGGGGCTTTCCCTGCCCTACAGCCTTCCAATCAAGCAGCTGCGGCTCACCTTCCACACAGCAAGCTTCGTCCTCAAATTCGATCTAAAAAGAATTCTGATGGCTTTTAAAAGTTTGAAAACTCGCCCTGGCCAGGTGGTTCAGTTCATTGGTAAAAGGCTGCTGGTTCGATCCCCAGTCAGGGTGGACACGGGAGGCAACTAATCAAGGCTCCTCCTTCATATCGATGTTTCTCTCCCCCACCCTTTCCTCTCTCTCTAAAAAAAAACAATAAAAAACATGTCCTAGGGAGAGGATTAAAATAAACAAATAAATAAAGTCTGAGAACTTATTTACAAATGCAAAAAAAAAAAAAAAAGAAAAGAAATCAGTGGTGAAGTAATTTGTCCCAAAGTCACAAAGCTAATTAGTGGCCTGGAGCTCAGGTCCTCAGTTTCATGGGCCCTCTTCACTCCACGACCCACCAGACATTGGAGGCAGGGGGCGGTGCTGTGGGAGCTTATTGGCAAGGGCCTCACAGAGCACCCCAAAACCAGCCTGACACACGTGGAGGGTTTACTTGCGGGCCACGTCTCAGGCGGGGACAGGACTGTGCAGAGAGGGAGAGGGGACCAAGCAGGCAGCAGAGTTGAACCCAGGGTGCTCTCCCAGGGCAGCACGTGAACACAGTTTTAGGGAGATTTTTTAAAAAATTAAAACCTGATAAAAAAAAAAACAAAACACTACCGTGTGTGTGGTGGGCCTGTCACGGGACTTCCTGGGTGGAACTGTTCAGTCATGCTCGTCACGGAAGTCGTGGAAGACAGGAATGCACAGTCGGCTGGCGGCAGACAGCAGAATGGCCTGCAGTCAAGGACGTGCTCAGCTCACTGGCACGCAGCACCTCCACTGTATGAGACTTCGGAACAGTGTTAGGGGAGGCTTCCAAGGTGTTGGCCACACCTGGAAATGACACCTCGCCGTCGGGTGCCCCATGGAATCCCTCCGGAGCTAAAGCTTCTTCCCTCCGGCAGCACAGCCATGAGACCGCTGGTCTAACCCCTGCTCGTGAGGACAGGTTTGCCAGGCTGGAAGAAGGGGCTGCTCCCCTTCGCTGCCCCCACAGCACCCCTCCGACGCGGCCACCATCACCACCTGGCTGCTAAAAGAAACAGCCACACGGGCAGTGCTGAGGCCCCAAGGAGAGGTCTGGGATTCAGTGTTCAGACTCCATCCTCAGGCCGCACAGTGGCAGGAGCGTAAATCTCAATCCTCACATTTCTATGTTGATCACACACGTAATTCAGTAAGAGTTTTTGATTTTCCCAGTGAACATATAACCTAGCAACGACATGTCTGACACTGAAACCACTGCCTAGTCCCCAAATGGTTCCATCGTCCAACTTCCCTACTTCTGTTCGGGGCACTGCTCTCAAGCATCTAAGCTCAAAACCTGTTTCCCCTTTGACTCTAATTAGCTGCTAAACACTTTAAATTAAGGGCTTTGATCATAACTCAAGAACAAAAAAATTCAGTGATTCCCTACCACCTAGCAAATGAAATTCAAACTCCTATACCAGCAAGGCAGCGCTCAAACTCTTGCAACCAAGCCCCCGCAGGGCACCCACGCTTTCCAGAACACAGCCGAAGTCTTCACTGATGGCAAGTTTGGCTACCCCCAAGCACACTCAGTGCTTTATTAAGCACATGACCTTGGGAAAGTCACTTCACCTGGGCTTTATTTTACTCACCTATAAAGTGGGTATAATAAGACTTGCCTGAACAGACCAACTGAGGTAATAAAAATGAGAGTGCTGCTATAAATTTTAAGGTATTATAAAAACACAGACATTATCATTATGTCACAGTTATGGTAATTTTATTTTATTTTACACCTGCCTTGTTCCAGAAAGGATTAATAGTAACCTACATAAAACACAAAATAACAAGAGTTTAAGGGGGAACGCAATAAAATACAAAACAAAAAGGAACTGGGAATGCAGCTAAGAAAAATGCATACCACAATCGCCTGTGTAATCTTTCAGGTTAATAATCTGGCCTAAACACTGTAGTTTGTTTTGGAAAGAAAACTAAGTCAAGGAGACAATTCAGAGTCCGGAACACTGACAACAAAATCACTGGTCAGGAACAAAACAGTTCCTGATGCAAGACCAGGCAAGGCTTTCTCCCCCAGGGTCCTACTCTTCAATGTAAATGGACAGCATCCCCAAAGTCTGCATCCTGGATTCTCTGTCTCATTACATCACATCAGCTCCCACGCCTCTTGAGGTCAGGTCATTGTCTTACTATGTTTATATGTATCTCTAAACAGCACTTAAAGCAATTAGTCAACAAACAACATAACTCAGTTTTTATATAATGGTTTCTGTGGATCCAACCTCTCCCTTCCTATTTCAAATCACCTTGCACATTTTTATGATGTCGCGATTCCATATTTCAGGCCCCACCGGCCTCCCTGCACAGACCATGTGCCTCTTACTCGACCTTACGGCGCAGTCTACGCCACCACCTGTCCCCTCTCCCTCTACTGTCTTCTGCCCTGCAAAGCTCAGCTTAAAAACCTCACCTTCTACGGGAGTCTGACTAGCAGCAACGTGGCAGGGAGAGTGTGGGGTCGAGAAGGAGGCTGGAAAGGCAAGTCTTGGGTTCTCATCCGTCACCCAACTCTTAGGAGAGTGTGGGCACATCACTGAGCCAGCGTGAGAAAATTCCCTCATCTGACTAGTCGTGGCTTTGGGACCAGTGCACCCGAAGGACCTTCCAGCTGTAAGGTTCTAGAATGTGTGGGTTCCTACAAATGTGGACACACCCTGACCGCTACTCTGATCATTATTACCTGTTATGCATTTTAATATGTAATTACATACAATGCCTTTCAAATTTCCCGACCAAGTAAATATCAACTCTTCCATAGCAGACAATATTTGTAAGCAAAGAACTGTTTAAAAAACTATTTTTAAGAGACTGACTATAATATACTTGCTTACTGCAGCATGAATCAGCAAAAAAAGAGGGCATTTTTTTTCATTAAGTAGACCATTACATTAAGTGTGCTAAACCAAGAAAATAGTTACTTTCCTCTAAAAAAGTATATCCGCTCTGCAGGTCACAGAGCCAGTCAGCATAACTCCATTACTTAAGGCGACCACGCGCTAAACACACTGTGTCGACAAACACAACATAATGTTTACATCTTTTATTGCAAAAAGAATGCCCACTAGCAAAATAAAAATAAGACCAACCATAATTTTTATTATTTTACTCATTTTACTTATATACTATTGCTGTGATTCCAACATTTTTATAAAGTGACACAGAGAATTATGAAATAAATCACGTGATAAATTAAATTGTACTTGCAATGACTTCCAATAACACTGCAGGCTGCATAAAGCTACTACTACCAACATTCATTTTGGGCTTAGTTTTCTGCTTTTCATGTTGTCTTCTTTAAAAAATAACATCATGCATCCTTTTCTGGATGAATACCCAGGTTCCGGGACAGCACTTAAAAAAATAACCTGATAAATCGGGAGGCCGCCTGATTCTTCTTTTGCTCTTCACTAGTCCTGCCCGCAAAATCTAAGCAATACCAACAACCTGAGTGTTTGTTTAACTGGTAAAAAATAAATAAAAAGAAAAAACAAAGAAGCTCTATTAGTCACTGAATGCAAACAAGACACCCTATCAATGCTCAATAAATGAACATCCTACAGTAAAAACACAGAGAACTCTGTGATATAACTAACTACATGCATGACGCGCAGAGGGCTTCTTCAGCCAGGGGCTCCGAGGCCCACGGCAGTCTCGCGCTCGCTCCGCCTCTGCGCCCTGCACACGCGCCCGCAAGGCAGGCCGGCTCCGCTCCTGCTGCTGTCATTTTTGCTTCCACTGCTGTTGCTGCTGAAAGAGTTTACAAGGGCTCGCCGCCAGCCTAGGACACAAGTCAGGGAGATGTCACTACAAAGTAAAACCGATTCATTCCCAAGGAGAAATATAAATCTACAAAGTTACCCAATTATCCTTATTCACAAAATGCCAATAATGTGCAAAAACGCCCAGCGAAAGAAGGCGGAGAAGGAAGCTGCCCTTCTCTGTGAGCTGTATTACTGCCTCTTCCAGCCTCGATTCTGCTCCAGAAGATATTTAGCTTATTTAAGGAACACAAAATGATAAGAATAAAGAAAAATTCTGGTCCAGAAGTTCCTTTAAAAAGGCAGAGAAGGAGAGGCTTCATCCAGGAGAGATACAGAAACCTGAGTACAAATTAAACTGTATTCGCAATGTGGAACAATCCAACCCCCATGCTACCACCCAATATTAGATTTCCCCAAAGAAATAATCGTGTTTGCTCAGGCATTTAATATTAAAGGAGACAACAGCAACAAGAACAGGGGTGACCAAAAAAGGCCATGTTTTGTCTGTGACTTGCTCTGTTCTGTAAACAGTAATTATTTTAATAGTTCTAAATGCAAGCACTTTCATTAGGAAAACACATTCCTGCTTAAAATTAGGCTTCGTGGACTTTATGAATTACAAAAACTGGGTAAGTGAACAAATATTGTTGTATAAAAGCAAATTAATGACAGCCATACACCAGAATTTTCAAAGAAAATTAATTTCAGTGGTGAGTGAAAGGTGGCTCACATGCAAACACTGGGGCTGCAGGTCTTCAGTATCACACACAACACAAAGTAACCGGCAACCATAGGACAACCATCATTACGTAATACTACAGTCACCCTGGTGCAAAGGAAACACACAGGCATGGAAGTGAGTGGCCAGTTCTAAAAATACAACTAAATTCGAGATCAAGTAATACAGATTCAAAAAACTTCAAATATTTCATTTTGAAGGGAAATAATTATGACAACGTTTAAATGTCCAGTTCTGTGATTCTAGAACCACCTGCTTGAGACAGTAAAGGCTCCTTTAAACATCTTTGGAGGCTTGATAAGAGCAATTTAATTTAACATTCTGAGCCCTAACCTTCTTTCAGAATCCCCCGACCAGGTGAATAACAGATTAACAATGACTTCGACCTAGGCAGCAATGAAACATTTCATTTCTGCTGCTTTATACTGCCTATCGATGCAGAGAACAGTAAATTAGAAATATGGCAGAATACCACGCCATATAAACCTGAATAGCAGTAGCTGTTTGTATTTCTCGTGACTACTGGGATTTTTGACAATGACAAAATGAAAGGAATTAGAAATTAGTTTGGGGAAGAAGTTAAAAATTACTTGTACAGTAATGGCTTAGGAAGAGAACAGTACTTTTAAAAATTAAAAACGCTTGGTCAGCTGTGACATGAATTTTCAGGACCTGAATTCAAAAGCACCATTATAATCAACAGGCGGGGCAAGTGAAGACGGAAGTGACCGTGGGTTTCTGAAAACTCCCGGGAAGCCACCTGACAGATGCAGAAGCAGCAGGGCAGGGTCCAGTTTAGGAAGGCCCTTGAGCAGCTGGAAAATGTGCCCCGGCCCTTGGTCACAAGTTAGGATTAGGAATGTTGCCCAGCAGAGCTACCACACTCCCAGCGCGGTTTAATCATCGCTAAGATAAACTATTTGGATGAAAAAAAAGTCTAATAGGAAGTCTACTCGTATGTCAAAAATCATAAGCGAAATCACTACCTCACACTGGGACAACTTTAAAAATCACTTACCAATCAAAGTAAAATGCACAAACTTGTCCAGACAAATTTAAAACAAACCCAAAAAGAATTCTGAATTATATATTTAAAAACTATTTGCAAAGCATATGCTTTCCTGTAAATGTTCTACCTTATTTTAAACACTGTAATTTCAACCTGAAAGACTAGACAGCCCTCATTCTCTCCAACTTCACTTTATTCATGGAAACAGGTACAAGGCACACAGTCTCTCCTTTAGCCTGGGCTGTGCTCTGATTGAGTCAAGAAACACAGCTTCTTACTGGAGTTTGGGGGGTCACAAAGAACCCATCTAATAAAATGAGCATGAATATAGATCACTTCCAGCATGATCCATTGGAGAATTTGAGGAAATGAATTTTTACAATAGCATGGAAAGCTAACCAGAATAAAGGTCGATTAATAATACTCATCATTTTCTGTATTACAAAAATTGTACCAGTGAAATTTTGTTTGTAAAATGCAAGGTACATTTTCTCCTCTCGGATAAAATACCTACAGCCTCGGTGGTGGTTAAATTGCAGCTATAAAGGAAATTGTCCTGAGATAAATGGCTTCCCTATGAGAAGGTTTCACTGCTACACTTCACCTCAGGACAATAAATCAAATTAACTGCGCGTTGTCCTCTGTCCAATGACATCATCAGTTTGACCACATCTTGGGAATCGGGTGCAAAAACATATGCTATTTAAGGCATAAAATCATATTGCTGCTTTCTGTCCACGTGACCTTGTGCTTCAGGTCTCTGAAGCAGTCATTCACCTAAACATTCTCATGGAAGTTACAGATTTTTTCCCCCTCCCTCATTCAGGGCCTGCCTACTGGACGTTAAAGGGGAAAAATCGTGAGAACTGGTTATTTGAAATTGGCTTGCTTTTAGCCCATTAAACCTAGAATTTTGCTACAAATTAAACGGAAGACCAACATCTCACCAAACCTGTAGCTAGCAAGTGACCATAAAGTGCCTTGACATAATTTCACAGGTTTAACACATCAGCGTTAAACAATACTTCTGATACTTTCCTCTACTAATGGGAATAAAAACCACATAAGAAACGACTCCAGGATGTTAAAAACACACGACTATACAAAATAAAAGGGTTCGAAGAAAACTTTACCACGGGAAAGGCCAAAAATCAAAATCCTTGTTTCTTCTGCATGGCCAAAGTTAATCTGCCTTTCACAGATCACCTGTGCAACGCGCACACGGAACATAAAATCAATGCTGACAACCGGGAGAAGCGGGGCGGGCGCGCTGGGATGCGGACCGAGCTCCGAGAACAGGGTGGACACAATGCCCGTGTTTACTACTCCATTTTCAGCCATTTAACCATGACACAAACACTCAAGAGAAAACAGACCCCCACTGCTGTTTTCCGGAGTGCTCAATTAAAACACGCAAGTCGGTGACAGTGACAGCACAGAATTAGTATATGGCCCATTTTAAATTTCAGTGAAGAGGCTGAAACGGTAGTGCAGGCCTGAGAAAGTTCTGAAAGTGCTGTCAATTGGGATTTCGAAAATACTCATCTATTCCACAACTCCTGTTTAAAAAAAAAAAAAGGGTTGGTTTTAGAAATCCTGCAGACCCACTCTATAGACACTGCAAGTACCTGATTTGGCGTTAGGGGCCAAGGGAGATGGGGTATCTCTCACCAAAACAAACTGAAACCCCAACAGGCTTTATTTGGCCTTTGAAAATAGGACAGTTCCCCCCCCCCCCACCTTAGGCCCAATATTACTGCAAACTATAAGAAAGTCTTTTTAAAGAGAAAACAAAACAGGGCAGAGTTGATGCTCAGCTCAGTGCTGTTGTAACGCTGGTGAGGCCCCAGGAGGGTCGGCAGTGCTCGCGGAGGAGGGGGTGCGCGTGGACTGGGTGGGGGGAGTCGTTTTGGTTATTAGTAAATAAATCAGGCGGCAGAGAACATGAGGCCTAGGCAACTGCAGGAGGAGCCAGGCCTCGCTCCCCCTTCCCTTCCCGGCACAGCCTGGGTTTGATCTCAGAGCCCTGTGGATTGCCAAGGAAAAAAAAAAAAAGAATCATATCGAACCACAAAAGCACATGGGGCGAATGTAAAATATAAACACGGCGTTGGGCTGTGAGTGGCTGTTATTAAAGGTCTGAATTACTAAACATGAGAGGCGGGGAAAGCCAGGCGGCCATTTCAATAATATAAACCTCCCCGAATTAGACATTATTCAAATGAGAGAAGATCGGCGCAGCAGCGAGCGGGGAGGACCCAGCCCCCGGGCGAGAAGACGCGGCCGCGGACCCGGGCGGGGATCCCCGCCTCCCCACTCCCCGCAGGAGGGAGACCGGGACGTTAGCAACTTGTCAGGCCGGGGATCCCGGGGCCGGCCGGCCAGCCTCACCGCCGCGCTCTGGGGACCCGGGGGCGGGGGCCCCGACCCCAGCCCCGCCGTACGCTCAGGGAGGGGTGCGGGGGACAACCACGCCGGCGCCTCCCACCCCGCTCCCCCGGAACTGCGCCCGAAGGGGACCCACGGGGCTCCTGACCGCCGGCCCGGGAACATGCGGCGGTCCGAGGACATGCCCTGGAGGGGACTTCCGAGGGTCCCCCCGAGGGCGCGAAGTGGCGCCCACCCGCCGCCCTGCGTACGTCGAGCGCGGGCCATCTCGGGTCGGGCCGCCCCCCGGGGGACGAGCGGGTGAGGCGAGGTGCCGGGGCCGTGACCCCGGCCAGACCCCCTGGGCCCCGGGCTGCGGCGGGGGCTCCCCGCGGACGCCCCCCGCCGCCGCGCCCCGCCCGCGCCGCTCCCGGGGGCACGCGTGCTCAGGTCCGGCCGCCGGGTCCGCTCGGGGCCCGCCGCCTCCCGGCATTGTGCCGCCGCCACCCCGTCCTCCACGCCCCCCCCCCGCCCGCCCGGCCGGGCCGCCCGCCGCTATGAATATGTAAAACGTCTTCATTGTCCTCCTCGGCCGCGGACCCGCTCGGGCTCGGGCCGGCGAGGCGGCGGCGGCGCAGGCCGGGCCGGGCAGCCGGCGGGCCGGGCCGCAGCCCCCGGTGCCCCGGGTGCCCCTCCGCCCGGCCGCTCCGAGCCTCTCTCCCCCTCCGCTCGGCGCCCGGCGGGGGCTCGTCGCTCCCCGGCCCCCCAGCTCCCCGCCGTTAATTATAATAATCCTGAGTACTAATAAATTATGCTAAGTCGCGGGGGGGCCGCGGGAGCCGGGCTCGAGTATGAATATGAATATGTAAAATGCCGTAATGATTACCTGCTGCTGCTGCCGCCGCGGCTGAACTCTCATCTTGACTCGCTGCTCCTCCGTCCGCCATTTTGAATATTTTAACCAAAATCGCCGGGTCGATAAGCCCTCCCTCGCTCCGGCTCCCCTCCCCCCGCCCGCCCTCCACACCGCCTCCTCCTCCCCGCCCCTCACGCGCCTTCCTGTCCCAGGGCGCGCGACAGGGGGCGCGCGAGGCCGACCCCGCGGAGGAGCCCCACCCCTTCGGCCGCTCTGCGCACGCGCCTCCCGGCCACGGCGGCTCCTCCGTCGCTAAAGCGCCCTCAACCTGCCAGTCATCCCTGCGCTCCATTTTTTTCCGTCTTGGCTCTGCACATGCGCGACTCTCTCCACGCGCCTGAAGGGCAGGCGGCGCATGCGCGACCTTCCAGCGCTCCCTCCTGCAGCGTAACCTGTGCAGTGGAGTAGCGGAGTGCCCGTGCGTCTCCCAGCCGTTCTGGTATTCCACCTCGTTCCCTTCCCAGCTTTGCTTGGGTTTCCCCAGGGCACAGGGGCACTCTAGGGGAAGGACGGGGACCCCGCGGCCCGGAGCGTGGAGAGGCGTGCCTGCACGTGGGCGCCCACTTTTTCAGGCTTTCCGCGTGGTCGAAACACCGGCCACAAGGAGGGGCCGCGCCCCGCTAGGTGACTTCCGGCCCTGTGGGCAGGTAGGGCGGAAACGCCCGTTGCGGGGGCCGGGCCGAGGCACCTGCTGAGCCCCGCGCCAACGTCCCGCTCGAAATTTGAATCCGGCAGAGTCCCCGCCTCCGGCTCTGCGGGAGCCGTACACCCGCGGGCCAGGGCGGGAGGAGAGTCTTGTGTTAATTTAATTAGCCAAAATTCCTTCCGCTCCACTTGTCCGTAACACCGGTGGCATCCCGGCGACCGGGACATCATACCCTGCTCATTCCCGCCAGTCCTCGGGCTCTCACGCGGATCGGAACAGCGTGGACAGACAGGCTTCCTCCCCTTCGCTTCGGAACTTCCTGTTAAAACCCAGCAGTAAAGTGGAAATTGAGCACCTAATAAATAATGTCTAAATCAACAATAGCTTCATGATTCTTACTTTGCTGCGTTTCTCAGTGTAAATATGATAGGCGCTTTCCATTGTAAATATCTTTCTTTGTAACCGGCCATAATGTTCTCAGATTTTTTTAACTTGAATGGTAAATGTCTCTGGACAAGACCCAGGTGTAATCATTTTATTAATTCTTAATAAAGCCCTAAGATTTTTTTCCCAGTTTTTAAATTTTTTAAATTACAGTTTGCATTCAATATTATTTTGTATTCTTTTCAGGTGTACAGCAGAGTGGTTAGACAATCACAGAGTAAAAAGAAAATTGTATTTTATGGTCACCAAAGACAAGTCTTAGGAAATCAGTCCAAGATGGTCGTGAAGAGAGAAATGACTGTTTTAAAGCTTGCATGGGGTAGAATTGCAGCTTCGACACTGAACAGAAACATCTCCAGGAGATGGTCGACAGTTATTTTAACCGCTAAAGTTTTAATTGTGAGTCTTGGTCTGCTCATTGAATTTCTTACACTGTTAAATTGTAGTTAAAGAAAGCTATTGTCAGTGACAGCCAATGAATTTAGGGAGGGGATTGATTTATTCATGGTAATTAAGCCTTAGGGTATGTGCATGACTGTTTACACCAGATAATTGGGCCACCCTGTAATCTAATTATTTCAAGCCACACCAACCAACACATACAATAATGCAAAATTTAATCATGTTACAGTTAACTGGAAAATATACCTAAATTATATTTACTAATGTTACTATAGGGGAAGTCTCAGAATGATCAACCTGTTTGAAAGAAAGTTAACTGCTCTAAAGTCAACAAATTTAAATCATCTCCACTAAGAAAAAGAATTCAAGTACCCTATTATTTAAATTCCTATCTTCTATTTGTTTCGCTCTTCAGTTCAAAAGCGATTTAATATCATTCTTTATTATTTCATTTCGACAAAAGGAAACTCATGGAATTGAACACACACATATATATATATATGATTCGTTACAAGGAACTGGCTCGCACAATTACGGAGGCTGAGAAGTCCCACGATCTGCAGTCAGAAGGCCTGATAAGCAGCAGAGACAGTGGCGTAAGTTCCAGTCTGAGTCCAAAAGCCTAATCCAACTCCATGTCCCTACCACCATGACCCCACACGCATACTACCTAGATTTCTGTCTGTATAAATGAGAAAACTCAAGCAGTTCTTTTGGAGTGTAGCGGGCCTCCTCAGGGGTCAGTTAATACCCAGTTCATGCTGGGAAGCCCCCAGTAACTTGGTGGTCAATAATTAAGTACTCAGTCTCTGTTAAGGCCCAGTAGTAGGCCAAGAACCATTTCTCTAAAGAAGAGCAGTTCTTCCTGGAGGATGCAGGGCTTTGCTCTAAAGTTCTGAGGGTCTGAGCTGCAATTCACGTGGGAGGGCTGCATCCCTGTCAGCCAGGGACACTTCAGGCACCCTCGAAACTGCTGGATCAGATGGCCTGAGGGCAGAACAGTTCACACAGCACTCTGGACCTACCCATATTTTGCCATGTATAAGGCCCACTCTTCTGTCCAATTTTTTTAGGGAAATGTAAGAATGTGCATTATACATGGGTACAATGATTACATACCATGGGTATAATAATCCCAAGTATAATGCACACAAAAACACGGGTGCGCATTATACACAGCAAAATACAGTATTTCAGAGCTGCCTTTTTTTCGGGGCCTCATTCAGAACTAACAGCTTTTTGAGTCACTTGGTAGATGGATTGGAGGAACATGTTATCTCCAAAATCCAAAGAGGCCCACTTACCTGTTGCCATTACATATGCAACATCGGGGCCTCAATCTCCCTCCACGTCTTACAGGACACCCAAAAGTTTCTCCAAGAACAATTTTGATCCTGCCTCCGATATTTCCATGGTCTTCTTCCTAGAGTGGGTGGAGAGGGCTTCCATTAAATTAATGGATATATCCTGATCATATATCCTAACATTCATAAAAGTATGTCATAGCTACTGACTGTAGCTGACCGCTGCAATTTATGTGTCTACCGCTAATGTACAGTGTGGAGTGTTTGAACTTCTCAGAGATTGTACACTGAAATCTTTACAAGTCGTTCCTTATCAAAAAGCTCAATACCGTTGACAGAGAACTGTTTGATGGATACACAGTCCATTTGTCCCCTGGGTTCAGGCTCAGCAAATTCATGAGTACTCTTCCTACCATCCCTTCCAAGGCCCTGGCCAGCTTCTCTGATCTACAGCCCTTTCTTGTAAGAGCTGCGCCTAGACTCTTTCTTGCTCGAACACAGCTCTCCCTCAGTGGTGCTTCAGAGCGTCACTGGCATCTCATCAGCGCTGGCATACAGGATGAGATCCATTTGTAATTCCGATACTCTTAAAAGCCAAACTGTCAGAAAGCTGGGCAATTGAAATACATTATTTTGTCCCCTTGTAAGATTCTTTCCTAGAATTATGCTTTGGACTGATGTCATCAGCCTACATTAAAATCAAAAGGAGAGAAAAAAAAAACCCTCCGAGAAATGTATCGTATTTACTGTCAGAGTGTTTTTGGAGTGTCTGTCTTCTTTCTGAGGATTCATTCTTAATGTCTCACAGGCAGAGGATAAGTCACTTGTCCAAGTTCACAGAGTAAGGGACAGCGGTGGGATTTGAACCGAAGATTGCCTGAACCCTCATCCTCTCTGCCTTTCCTCCCTAGGCCTCCAGAGGTGCTCCCTGCCTGGGCCGCTGCCACGGCCCACCTTCCTCTCACATCCAGACACTCGGCCCTTTGCTTTGTCTCCATGAGCGTGGGTGCCTGTTCCCCGCCATGTTCATTGATTCCATTTCTGCCCTTCCAGTTTTTCTCCCTGCCTCTCCCTATGCTTTCTCACGAGCTTTTTCTAGATAAACTCTTCCTGCATTTACTCATCAATCCATTACAGCCTGACATCTGCTCCAATCAGGCTCCTGAAAAGACTTCATTGGAAGTCACCGATGACCTCCCAAGGGCCAAACCTGATAACATCTCTCCGCAGTTTGACGATGGGGGTCACTCCTTCCTCCTGAAAACCCTCTCTTGAGTTTCAGTGACAAATCGCCCTGCAATTTCTTTTCTTCTCTCTCTAACCATGTCTTGGTTTTCTTCACTGGACCCTCTTCCTCCCACCTCATAGGGGTACACTCAGACCCGCTCCTGCTGCCATTATTACCTGTCCCCAAATCCACGCCTTGTCAGGCTCTGTTGACTGTCATTTGTCTTTTTTACTAAACTATCTGAGGGCTGGCAGGGCTACATCATCCTCATTAGCTTTTGTTACCTTGTCATGCTTCACGTTACAGCACGCGGTGTGGATCTAGTCTGCACTTAGCAATTAAAAACCAAACGGCTCGCATACTTTTACCTGTATGTCGGTGGCCACCCTGCCCGGTCTCCTGACACGCCCTGCCCATGTCAGGAGGCTGATTCTCCCACGAGCGTGCACCAGGCACCTGCCGTGTACTTGGCGTTGCTCTAAGCAGAACATTTCCTTTGGGTTTTGGAACATCTTGGGGTCAGCACACATTTCATTCAACCTTTTTATCTCCCACGTCTGCATCTACAGCTTTATATTTTATCTACCCTAAGACACACACTTTTCCCCACACTTTCGTATCTTTGAAATCAAGATGCATCTTCCAAGGGGTGTGCTGAGAAGGCATCAAGTCATAACTGGAAACATTTTTTAATGATACATACAATAACGGTACATCTTAACGATCCATGCATTTTAAGTGTTATGAAATATAGTATTTTATATGAGAAATTAGGATTAAGAAGATTCATTCTCCTATGTTTTATCATCCAAGAAATACTTAAATATTTTGAGTATACTAGACTTTCAAAATCAGGAAAAGAAATATTTTTAAGGAATTTCCATAATAAGGGTTTTTAAAAGGACTTTCACAGACACAGTAGGTTTACACATCCAAGCATTTCCTCTGCTGTAAATATATAGCAGTGATAGAGTAAAAAACAAAGGGAGCCCTGGCTGGTGTGTCTCAATGGATGGAGCACTGGCCTGAGAACCAAAGTGTTGCTGGTTCGATTCCCAGTCAGGATACGTGTCTGGGTTGTGGGCCAGGTCCCTGGTTGGGGGTGCAAGAGACAACCAGTCAATGTGTCTCTCACACATTGATGTCTCTCTCCCTCTTTCTCTCCCTCCCTTTCCATATCTCAAAATAAATAAATAAAATCTGTTTAAAATACACTAAAGCAACAACAACAACAACAAAGGGAGAAGCCCAAAAAGAAATGTGCTCAAAGGCAGTTACTCTCATGAATCAGCAAGAGACCGAAAGTAAAAGCCAGGAGCAGCCCAAGGCTGATGCCTGGGATTTCAGTGCCATGCGAAGCACCCTGGTCATGTCTCCTTTTGTAATCGGTGGGGTTTTATTATAATTTTATCTTACATAAATTAAAGAAAAAAACCCCCACAGCATTTTAGAACAGAATTCTCATGCTTCCCTCATTCCTCACTTGCTCTCCTAGTTAGGAAACCATTTTTATTTATTTATTGCTTGTTCTTTCCACCATGTCCTCTTGCAACGATATAAATCCTCACTTTTCTCTCTTTCTTACAGGGAAGGTGGCACGTCGCCTCCACGGCTCTTTGCTGACCACGCGTGTCAGGGGACGGCACCCCACTGGGGCACGGGAACGGGCTCGTCTCCCTCACGCTGTGACTTCTTCATGCACGTGAGCCATGGGACCCACAGCCAGGCCTCTCCTGCAGGACACAGGTGCTTTCTAGTGTCCCCTGTAACTTACAAGGTCATACAAGAAGCCTCCCACCTGTGTCATCTCACACCACCCGCCCCTTGGTAAGTGGAGTCGGGGTGACATTGCTGCCCAACGGCTGCTTGGGCCACAGCTTCACAGGAAGGCAAGGGGTCAGCCAAGTCGGAGGACAAGACACAGTCCCACAACCCAGAAGGGAAAGGAACTGCTCACTTTAATAAAACAATGATTAAACAGCAGAAGAGAGATTTCAAAACAAATGTGTGTATGTGTACACATGTTAATATGTATTTGAAAAACAAAATGTGTATCTATATTAATATATTTAGCATAAATTTTAAAATATTAAATTTATAGGGTTATTTTAAAATTATATTTAATTTTTATTAAAGCAGTTTATCTAATTTTCTAAACTGGGTCTTTACCCCAAACCTAAACCAGAATCAATTCCCAATGGTTCGAAGATTTCGATATAAAAAAGTAAAAATGAAAGTCCTAGAAGAAAACATGAATAAATTCCTTTGTAAGAAAGCTATTTAGCTATATTATTACCAGAAAAATTAGAATCTAAGGCAAAAGGAATAAAAATACATGATAACAAAAGGCTAATCCGCGGAGAAGCTATAGCAGGTATGAATTTGTATGCAACTAGCAGCCTACCTTGGGATGTGTAGAATTAAAAACTCAGTTACAGAGAGAGATCAGCAAGCTCACAGGCACAGAAGGTTTTAAAAGAAAAGAAGTTTCTCCCTGTTGTGACTGAACCAGCAATGCGAACTGGCCGTGGTACCCCCTCCCGTCTCATTACAACCGTGAGGGCCGGGCCTCTGGGACCGACGCCAGACCACCACGTTCGGCTGGGTCTGGCCACGGCAAGCAGAGTGACCCAGGACAGCAGACGTCTGTTTGCTTGAAGGTATACAGGTTCTGGGAGGAACACTGTCCGAGATCATCCCGGTACCGACCACACATCCAAATCCATCTTGGTCTTTGAAGGGAGCGGGTGACTGTGACTAGAGTCTGGCGCCGTCACTCAGGTTACGGTTATACTTCTGGCTCAGGGCCCGGGAGTGTGCCTCCATGGATCCCTGCGGGGCGGAAGGTCTGGAAGCAGGGGTGATATTCGAAATGTTTAACACCCAGAGCAACACAAGCACTGACCAAACAGGACAGACAGCCACCCCTTACCAGGGCATCCCCGGTGAAGAGCGTAAGTCCGGTCTGCAGGACCATCTCATGAAACTTTCTATAGGACATTGGTACACAAGGCGCTCGGGTGCTCCCGTGATACAGTTTAATGCACAAAGGAAAGAGAGAGAACTCGGACGGACCTTGGCAAATCAGGGACCTGGGTGCTTTGGGAAAGGGACCGGCAGCACCAACCCAAAGCAATAGAAGTGTTTGGAGAGGGGTGCGTTATCTCATTTAAATATAAGACGTGGGTTGCCAAGATAACCAACAGATGTGTTGAGGAGGGAACAAAGTGTGGTGTTAGGTGAGTCCCGGCATCAGCTGCACCTGAAAGGATCCCGTTCTGCCTCTCACTTACCGTCTAATGTCAGGCAAGAGACTCAAATGCCCCATGCTTGAGGGCCCTCCCCTGTGAAGGGGACCACCGGACCATGGCCTCTCGGGGCTCCCTCTTTTGCAGAGGTGGTGGGATCCTGGGACATACCCGGAAGGTCCTACCAGAAATACCTGCAGGGACCAGTCCTGCATGGATGGGCAGGGCCAGAGCCAGGGACATGAGAGCCACACACGTCTGCGACTTGAGCAGGGACAGGGAGCCAGCCAGCTGGGACTCACGGAGCTGTTGCTTTGTCCTTTCACTCCAATTCCACAGATACGTTTCTGGAGATAAAAACTGCGATTCCTTCTCTCAACCAGATGGTAGGCTATTGAGCCTTCGCCACCGCTGGTTAAGCGCACCCTAGGAAGTGTGCGTACGTCAGACGATCTCAAAGCAGAAGCCTCTGGCTCTCCGCTCGGACACCAACGGGGGCGGGGAAGGGGTCGGAGCCTGCGGGAGCGGGAGATGAAGAAGCCTTGCAGGTTGGGTGGCGGGGGCGCCCTATACAGGTAAGACAGAACAAGGGGAGCCAGGGTCGGTGGTAAGGGCCAGCGTACTGTGGGCATAACCCTGCCGTTCCCAAAGACAGGGGATGTAGGGTGGGACGCAAATGTACACCATCGCACTTAAACGTTAGGCCGTCCTTGGGGAGGAAGGATCGCTTCCACTGCATGATGCGCAGGGGGACTGAGGTTCAGGGAAACTTAGCAACTTGCCCGAAGTCACACAGCACTGAGATCTGAACCCAGGACCACCTTCCATCAGCTTTTCTCACTAAGTGAGGCTGCCCCAAGCCAGGGGAGGGAAACCCTAGCATTTCTCATTGCCAGATAGTTCTGACTGCTATTTATTTTCTCATCTATTTCATATTATGGTAATGTTTTCCTGGAATTGGATGATATAATACTAGAAATTGAGGATGTTTATTCGTTGCAAAGATTACACATGCAGGCTTCCTGTCATAATCAAGGGACATTGCTCGCATCATTCATGATTTCCAGTCTTCTCTGTGTATGATAAATGCTTATTTTAGGAAATCTGGCTTTACTAAGCCTGCTGATCTTCAAGAGGAAAACAGGCGGCGGCAGGACAGTGACAGCTTTTCGATATTTATCAAGTCTGGAGTCTCTGAAATTTGTTTTCTGGGAAGCACAGCTTGTGAGGAGTGGGCGAGTGTCTACATGACACCGTGGATGGCCTCCCTTGTAATAAAGCGCGTTACTGTAACGAAACTATCCTGTTTTATTTCTTCGTGCAAAATTCACGTTTGAATTTCATCTAGGCCCGAAAATTTTCAATTTCCATGACAAGTTTTTTGCATTATTCAATTTTATACACCACCACATTCTGCATTTGGAAGCGATTGTGTAACCTAATTAATTCAGAATATTAACTATGCTTCCCATGCAATGAATAGGATAATGTTGATGGGGTTGAGACGGATCCCCTCTCCCTCTCCCCAGCATCTCAGTTGTTTATGCTTTGAAATCCCCTCCTCTGTAGTCCCTTGTCCAGTAACTTCAACTGGGGGCACAACCAAGACCAAAGTTAATTTAAAATTCCTCCAAAAAGACAGACTAACTCTCTTAAAGACTTCATTCCTAGGTGAAAATTTGCCACCCTCTGTTAGAAGTTAGAAACTAATTTTTTTTTTGCCTTTTTAAGACAGAATTTTCACAAGAGTCATGTGACTTCTAGACCCCAAACAGATCACATATCAAATTAAATGCATGATGGGGGAGAGTCCTAGAAGCAGCCTCCCTTCGAGAAGCAAGCAGCGTCTATTGACAGCCCAGTAACAGTGGGAGAGAAAAAACCCACCAAACGCGGGTCTCGGCGTTCGGGGGAGCGGCAGTCTGGGCTTGGTTTACCTC
>PVJD01010021.1:6587-57276 GCA_004026545.1 Mormoops blainvillei
ATTGAGGGCCCCCGGAGGAAGCTCTGAGATGAGTAGCCTACCAGCTCTGTCCCTGGAGTCAAACGGTGGGGAAGAGGGCCTATAGGAAGGCCAGGAGAAAGTAGGGGGAGGAACCCGGGCGCAATGTGAGCGGAGGAACAGGGCCCAGGCATTAAATATTCAACCCACGGAGCCCTGGCTGGCATGGCTCCGTGGACTGAACGCTGGCCTGCGAACCAAAGGGTCGTCGGGTCCGTTCCCAGTCAGGGCACACACCTGAGTTGCAGGCCAGGTCCCCAGTGTGTGTGTGGGGCGGGGAGGGGGGCGGTGCGGTGCGTGAGAGGCCGCCACACATTGTTGTTTCTCTCCCTCTCTTTCTCCCTCCCTTCTCCTCTCTCTAAAAATAAATAAATAAATAACCTTCTTTTAAAAAAAATTCAACCCACTGAGCACAGCCCTATCCCTGTGTCTAAAAGCAGGAAACCAAGCTAAAGCCAAGGTCAGACATCATGAGAATGAAGCATTCAGTACCCCCTCACCCAGGCCGGCTCCTGTTTCTGACCACTCTGTGCCCTAGCTTTGCTCATCTGTGAAATGTTTATAATGAAAGGGCCAAATAAGGTGGGCTCTCCTGGAGACTGACCGGGATGGTGTGTGTCAGGCATTGGGTGCTGTGCTCAGCACCCAGTAAGCACTCAATAAGTGGGGCTGTAGATATTGCACCCACATCTGCCTTTATGAAGCATTTTCCCATCTCCTATGGGCATCATCACCTTCTTTCCTGTTCAGCACCCAACAGGGACGCTGCCTGCAGTCACAGAGGTCCCGAAGAGTTAGAGACCTGCCGAAAGGCACAAGGCACACAGTGGCTGAGCCAGGATCCAAATCCAGGTTGCCCGCTTTTCCAAGGGCTCCCCGTTTCCCTTGGCAGCCAGCGGGGACCCCAGGGGCCCACTCGGGCTGGGGTTTTAGAGCAGGGACAGCAGGGGCAGAACTGGGTGAAGTCCCTGCTGACCAGGGTTTCCGCTGTGTGTGTTGGGCTCACAATGGAAAGTGCTTCTCTCTGCAGTTACCCAGGGGAGGCAGCAGCCCTGGGCCCCTAGCTCCTGCCTGCCCGGGGGTCTGCTGAGCCAGCGCCCTCTTTGTGCCACAGGCTACAGGGCCTCGTGTCTGCCAGACTATAAAATGGGGGGTCGGCCCCAGTGGCACACAGCACCCGCCTGCCTGTCTGCCTGTCCGCCTGTCCTCCAGCAGGAAGTTACAGGTCCCCAGGTAAGCGGGGACTCACCACACTTCTGAGAGCCAAAGGGGAGGGAAGAAGAGAGAGGTGTCAGAGAAGGAGGGAGGCAGAACAGTTACAGATTAAGGGACGGGGAGAGAGGGAGGGAGAAGAAAATACAGTAATAAAGAACAGACAGACGGCCAGGGAGATACAAAGGAAGCGAGATCATAGAGGAGGGAGACACAGGCATGGGGCGGGGAGGCAACGAACAGGATTATATCTCCAGGAAGAAATGAGCCCAGCTACTAGCCTGGGGGTGGTTGATTCACAGAATGACACAGGAGAGTAAGCAAGAGACTGGAAGCCACAGATGTGGCCCAGATGTCTGGCCTGCCCACGTCGGGCAGCGCACCCCAGAGTAACAACAGACCTTCCCAAGGGAGGGAGACGGTGGGTGGTTTCTGCAATCCACTGGACCACAGGGTCTCAGTCTGCATTGTCAGGGGGTCCTCCAATCCCTGAGAATCATCTCTAAAATCAACGGGGGCTTTTCCCCCGCTGGGGACAAAGACAAGAGATTTCTCAAACATTCAAAGGCTTCCATGACCCCAAAACAACAAGGAACCACTGAAATTTGGACCACAGCCCTCTCCACCCAACGCCTACACAGCCACAATCCTCATTTTAGAACCTGGACATGCACTGAAGACATCCTCCAGGGGCCTCCTTTCTTCCCCAGTCCCAGGCCTTAATCTGCACACACACTCTCCTTCCCAGAGAGTGCCCAAGGCGGCAGTTTGGGGAATGAGACAGGAACGTGCACCCCTGCACTCTCTGAACAGATGTTAGATGAGAATCCCCTTCGTGCCAGGGGCTAAGCCAGGTGCCGGGGATGGAGGGGTGAATAAATCAGAATAAGTAAACAGCAAAACATTTCATAACCTGGTTGGCGGGTCCATCCGCTTGAGCGGAACCTGGAGTGGCTGTGTGGCCTTGGGCAGGTGAGCTTCCCTCTCTGGGCCACAAATTGCTCAGAGCGGGTAAGGCGGTATGGGGTTGGGACAAGAACAGATTAAGTTCATTATCGCGGGTAGCAGAGCCTGGCGTACCTACACTGCACCCACATGGGACTTCCTGTTATTAACCCGGCGAGGCCGATTGAAGCTGCACAAGCAAAGAAGTGTGATAAGGGGCATGAAAAACTACACGCCCCTTAAGTGGTAAAGGAGGAACATGGCAGGGAGATCGGGGTGGGGGTAGAAGGAGAAGCAAGACTGGTGGAGGGACTGGCCTGGTTAACAGGCGTAGAGGAAGGGGTGTCAGGGATGCGTGGTCCCCAGTCAGGAACTTCTTGCTTGGGGAGGGAGGTCAGGTCACAAGGTTTCAACGCTTATGTTTGAGAACGAGAAAATAAGAAATGAGTTGAGGGTGGGCAGGGGAGGGAAGGGTAACGGGGCGGGGTGGGGGGGAATACGGGCAGCTGTAATTGAACAACAATAAAAAAATTTAAAAAGAAAGAAATGAATCGAAAGGGGTTTGAACAACACAGGGCCAGGGAGCATGAGAGCGGGGCGGCAGCTCGGGGGTGCTGCTCCTGAAGGAACCTAGGCCAAAGGTTTCTCTACAGGCTTTTGCAGGTGGGAACCATGTTTCAGCCCGCCAAGGTTTCAACAGCACCCGCGGTGAACCCAGGGCCGGACAGCAAGGCGAAGGGGGCCCCGCCCTCAGGATCCGCCCCCGGCCCCGCCCCGGCCCCAGCATCCACGCCCAAGCCCACCGCCGACGTGGGGGACCTGTTGCCTGGGAGCTACAGGGTAAGGACCCATGACGTGGGGTGACTGAGTTCCACTCCATGCTTCCTCCCCCCTCCTCCCGCCTCCTGCCAGTCTCTGCCCGGCACAAGCACGTGTTTAGAGTTTGTGAAAGCAAGAAACAAAAGAAGGGAAGAAAGTGGGCGGGCTGAGCAGCAGGAAACACCTGTCCCGGGAAGTTCCCTGAAGACAGCAGGAGGGCCTCAGACCCCCCTGAAAATTGTCCCGAAAAGTCTGTCGGTCGCACCGCAAGACCTCCTGGGGAGCAAAGACATTCTTCCAGGCCCCTGTGGTTGGGTTGGGTCTGGTTTCAATCTCAGGTGCACAGAACTGGTTCGCCACTTTTGGCTCGTGACACTTTCTCAATGTGGTCCACACTTGGCCGGCTTTTATTACGTAGGTACCGAATCGTTTATTTTTATTTAATTTTTAACACGCGCCTACAAACCCACCACCCATATTACAAGCCAGGACTTGGTAAAAGTCCTCTAATTCTAAGGAAAATGTCCCCCACGTGCCCACAGCCCTCCTCCCTTGCTCGAGGCAACTGCCATCCTCACCCCGCCCATCAACTACTTGCTTTGCTTGCTTTTTAATGCAGTTTTAGGCAAAACTCCTTTAACAGTATTTATTTGTTGTTTGTGTGTTTAACTTACTGAAATATGCCATATGTAATCATTCTGGGTTTTTCCTCATTTTTCACTCCCTCTGAGAGCCCCCGCAGTCATCCATACCGCTTCACGTTGCTGGGACCCATTTGTTTTCACCACTGCCACTGCATTGTTTTCCAGAGTGTGACAGTCACCGCTGAGGACCTTTAGGGTGGGTTGCTAACTTTGCTCTGGGACGTTCTTATCTACCTGTCCCAGGGCAGGAGTTTCTCAGGGTTGACACGTGCTAAGTCAAGAGTATGTGAGCCTCCTCCTTTTAGAGCTGGGGAAACTGAGGCTCGGAGAAAAAGACAGCACTTGTTTTCATTCAAGTGAATGGCACGGTTTTCCCAACTTGGGACAAGTGGATCATAAACAAAAGTTGGGGCTTAGTGAGGGGAGGGGGTTAACCAGCGATAACACAGGGGTCTCTGCTTCTGGGCCCTCCTATATTGTGGTAGGTGCTGGGCTGGAGCTGGAGATACAGAAATGGATCAACCCCAAGCCCTGCCCTGGAGGACCCTTGGTCTTCAGAGGGGCTGAGTAAAGGGGGAGGGGTGTGCATAGGGAGAGAGACCCAGGAGGAAAGCAGTGTGACTGTATGGTGTGTTACTTATATTGCTGATGGAGCCAATGTCGTAGGAGGCCCTCAACCAAGTCCATCTAAAGAGAGGCATCAAAGAAGGCTTCCTGGAGGAGGTGGCGTCTGAACCTAAAACAGAACAGGGAACAGGAGCTCCGAGATGGGGACGTGTGGGGGAGAGGGCCTGCCAGGCAGAAGGAACAGCACAGACAAAGGCCTGGAAGGACAGCCCATCAGTTCCCAACAATGGTGCAGATATTAAGTGCAGAAGGAGAGGGAGGGACGACAGAGTCATTTCACAGACCTTGGCTCACGGCACACTGTCATGTGATCTGGGCATGACCTGCTTTCACTTATATAGGAACTTAATCAATTTGTCTCCAGCGTGGAGGTGCTCCTTTCCACTCACTCTGCCCCTACCCCACCCCCGGCCTGGTGCTCTGTCCTCCAGCTGGTGGTCTTTGAGCACGAGAACTTCCAGGGCCTTCGGGTGGAGTTCTCCGGGGAGTGCTTGAACCTGGGAGACCACGGCCTTGACCGAGTTCGCAGCCTCATCGTCACCTCTGGACCGTGAGTGTCAGGCAGGGGAGGAATACTCCTGCTGCCAGAGTAAAATAATAATAGAACAGCAGTAGCTTCCATTTACCAGGGTACCTGTTCTGGGCCAGCCGAGACACACACATTATTTCTAGTCCTCGTTTCAAACCTGAGAGGGAAGAGAGGGAGCTATTACTCTCCCTGTTTTACTGAGGAAACTGAGGCTCAGGGAGGTGACTTGATTATCGCAATGTCACACTGACAGTAAGTCAGGATTCTGGACTCCAGAGAAATGCTGCTTCTACTATGAAAGAAGCCCTGCCCCTCACTGAGGGCAGGAGACCGAGGAGCCGGCGTCTGTCAGCTGTCTCCTCTCCCAGGCATTAAGGAAGCCTGAGAGTCACGTAAGTATCTGTTGAGCACCCACTGGGTGCCAGGCACAGACTGAGGGCTTTACAGAGATGATCGTGCAGTGCTGTTTGAGGGAGGGGCAGCTCTTATACCCATTGGACAGATGGGCAAACTGAGGATCAGAGGGGCTAAGTCGCTTGGCCGAAGTCACCTACTGGCAAGTGGCAGAACCCGGGTTCAGCTCTGGTTGACCACGTTCATCCTTAATGCTCCATGGCCTGCCTGGACTTTCTGGGCTTCTCCGGGCCTCAAGGATGCCCAGGAATGATTTTCCCGGAGACATAGTGGCTGTACCAGCCCCAGCCCCTGTGGACTGAAGTGAGGGCACATGACAGGACCTTCGTGGCCCCTTTGCTGCTTGTCTCCCAGCCCAAAAGACCCCAAGGGGTATGGTCAGCCCATATGTCCAGCATCCTCGGGCTCTTTGCAGTACAAAGAGCAGAGATGGGCTTTGAGCTCAGACAGACCCGGGTTCGAGTCCCAGCTCTCCCAGAGCTTGCTCAGTCTCCAAGCCTCAGTTTTCTCATCTCTGAAATGATGTCCCCACTACTCTTTACTGAATTATTCTGAGCCCTGAAGGAGATAATGCAGCTTGGCTCTGGTACTTCCTGGGTGCCCAAACATGGCAGGGACAGAGATGATTATTAGCCTTCCCCATTGCCCTGTGAGTTTAGCTGAGTCACCCTGGTTGAGTGTGGGTGGGGGGGCACATTCTATATCCTGCAACCACCCCCACCCTCAGTGTGGTCAGCACGGCCTCAGCTCCACCCCCATTCCTAAAGCCCAGCTGGAAACAGAAGCTGCCCAATGTGGCCAGTTTGGGTTTTTAAGCTTTTTTCAGGGCCGGTGATTCAAACCCAAAGTATTTCTCCTCAAACAAAGCTGCAGCTGGTCTTTGGTGTGTGTACTGGGGCTGCGCCTGGTGGGGAGAGAACAGAGCCTGTGGTCCAGGGCCCCTGGTGTGCATCGGCACCAGCAGGGGTGAGAGAAAACCGTGGTGGGAAAAGGTGGGAGAGGACGAGGCTGGCAGGGGGAGGAGAGGAGAGGCATGACCTCAGCACAGGGGCATGCCTGCCTGAAACCTAGCGGACATCAACTTGCCACCTGCCACCGGCCACCATCATGTGACCTTAAACAGGTGACTTGACCCCTCTGAGTCTCAGTTTTCATATCTGTACATTAAAATTCCTGTCTTACCTTTCTCTGTGCTCTTAAGGCTCAAATGAGCCATAGGAGATGAGAAAAGGCATTGAAATAAATATTTTAAATTTCTTACTCATGTAACAGGTCCTCCCTGGGCATTATGAAGAAGACAGGGGATCTGGGCGGAGGCGGGCAGGGTGGCAAGACAACATCTGCGTCTGCCTTTCCCTAAGCTCAGCCTTCCAGGAGTTTCCCTTGCTCTTCAATCGTAAAATATATTATTTATTGTGCTCTCCCTGTGCTGGGCTTGTTTTGTAGATTCCTTTTTTAGACCTCGTAACACCCTGACAAGGTAGATGCAGTCATTTCCTCTCTTACTGAGGCTTAACGAGCTTAAGTGACTTGCCCAAAGCCATACAGAAAATAAATGATGAGCTGGGATTAGAGCTCAGGTCTGTTTCCAGAGTCTAGGCCCTTAACTCCTACATGGCACCATCTTCCAAGGATCTCCTTCCCATCCACCCATCCATCCATCCATCCATTCATCCATCCATCCATCTATCCATTTATTCTCCATCCATTTATTCATCCATCTGCTGCCACCAATCCATTCTCCATCATGTAGCCATTTGTCCATCCATCAATACACTCATCCATAGATCCAGTCATCCACCCATCTATCCATCCACCACCTACCACTTACTCATCCATCCATCCACCCATCTACCCATCCAGCTATACCTCCATCCTTTTCTTACCCACTCTAGACCATGCAGGGCTGAGGCAGATTCAGCTACATTCTAGGGGGATAAGTCTGCATCTTCAATTCTGTCACTCCAGTATGGGCTGGCTCATTCCTCAGGTGAGACCGGAGGCTTCAGGGACATATTCTGTTTCAGTCCAAGGTGGTAGCCAACTCTCCACCATATCTCCCTATCTCCTTGGGTAGAGGAAGGCCCCAGCTCCCCCCAGGGAGGTGATGCTGATGTCAGTGTCCTCTTTTTGTTCCTGAGAACACATAAAGAGCAAAGGTCAAGGGGTCTCTTAGTCTCAACCTTCTCATCAATGAAATGGGGATCATCTCATCTCCCCCAGAATCCCTGGTCCATCAAACACAACCTCACTTCCCACCCTTAATCAGGCTGCAGAGGGGAAGGCAGGCAAAGCCCCCATTTGTCTTCAAGCTTGTAGTTAGTTTTTGCTGAGAACTGAACGTCTTCATATACGTGGTCGCATTTAATTCTCATAGATATCTGAGAGGTAGATGTCATTATCTATCATTCCCCTTCTACTGCCCGCGTACCAATTACTGAGTGTCTTCTGTATGCCAGGCCAGTCTTTTTTTTTTTAATTTTTATTTACTGATTTTTAGAGAGAGAGGGAGGCAGGGGGAGAGAGAGAGACATTGATTTGTTGTTCCACTTATTGATGAATCCGTTGGTTGATTCTTGTATGTGCCCTGTTGCCCTGACCGGAGACTGAGCCTCAAACCTGAGCCCCCTGCGGACGATGCACGAACCAACCGAGCAGCGTGGCCAGCACTGCCTGCCCAGCCTTTACCAAACACACGGTTCGATCACCTGTTATCAGTTTCCCCCTTACCTCTCTACCTTGAGGACTACTTTTATTTAATATATTTCATTTTAAATGACCCTTTTTAACAGAAATAAATATATTTTTAAAGGACTTATACGTCATTTTTACAGATGGGAAGCTGGTATCACTTGCTGTAAGTAGAAAGTACCCATGAAAAGTTAACACTGTGAGCACAGAGCAGTGCTGTTCTACTGTTGTCGGCTCACGGCTCTGTGCTGGTGGCCAGCTCTTCCTTTGTTACAAAAAGGGAGATTAGTGTTAAGGGCACATTGGCACCCAATAGAGACTTTCTGCTAGCTATAATCAGGTTTAAAAGGAAAATGTCTTCTTTTTAAAAAAAAATTAGGATTTTATTTATTTTACTTTTAGACAGAGGGGAAGGAAGGGAGAAAGAGAGGAAGAGAAACATCAACGTATTGTTGCCTCTCATGCGCCCCCTACTGGGAACCTGGCCCACAACCCAGGCATGTGCCCTGACTGAGGAATCGAACCAGCGACCCTTTGGTTCACAGGCCGGTGCTCAATCCACCAAGCCACACCAACCAGGGTGGGAAATGTCTTCTTATGTGTTTTTTGTTATGCCAGTTTCTCCTAGTACTCAAATCATGTGGAATCCTACATCTGGGGAAACTTTTTGCTCACTTAAGTACCCATATTGTCTCATTTAACCTTTCTCCAGCTCCAGGAAAATAGGGCCATTAGATGAGGAAACTAAGGCTCAGAGAGGTGAAGCCACTTGTCTGCAGTCACAAAGCCAGTGAGTGGCATAGGCTAGAATCAAACCGCTGTCCTTGGGTCTACCACGTAAGTAGGTGAGGGGCTTCTGCGAACTATTTCCCTCCTTTCTTCCATGGCCCCTCTTGGCCCTCCTCACCCTCCGCATCTCTCTCACCTCCAGCTGGGTCACCTTTGAGCAGTCCAACTTCCAGGGTGAGATGTTTGTCCTGGAGAAGGGCGAGTATCTGTGCTGGGACACCTAGTCCAGCAGCTACCACAGCGACCAGCTCATGTCCTTCCTACCCGCTCATGTCCTTCTGACCCGTCAGGATGGTGAGTGGCTCCTGGGCAGGGCCTGGGGCATCAGTAGGGAGGGTGGGGGCAAGCTTGAGGTCTGACAGCAAGCAAGCAAATGCTGAGTGAGCAAAAGAAAGAAGGAGGGAAAGATGAGCAGGGAGATATGGAGATCTCTGACTTGTCCAAGGACAGGGGGCTTCTGGACTTTTAGGTTTATAAGGCATCTCTGATGTGTCCAGCCCCAGCTAGGAGCCCTGGGCAAATGAGAAACATGAAACCCATTTGTTTCCTTCCCTGCTGCTATCAGGAGGTGACTCAACCTCCAAGGGGTTGGAGCTAGAAACTTCAGCACCTTCCTTGATTCTGTTTGTGGAATGTTTCCAGTTCCTGGCTACACAGGAGACCCTCCTGGGGAACTTTGAAAATCCGCATGTCCGTGCAAAACATCCAGCTTGCAGGGCGAAACCTATGCAGGGTCTGAGAAGAGGGGTGTTGTGGAAAGGCACCTGGCACGTCTCAAAGATAAGACAAGATTTACTGCATTAGCCCCTTTATAATATTTAACTAAGTTAAATAGTATGATTAAAGAAGACTGAAAACCAGGATAGGTGGAGGTGTCCCCAAGCAATTCACAGTTTCTCCAGAAGTGTGTCGATTATGACTCATGACATCATCACTCGCCAGTGTCAGGTTCTCATGGTAACCAACTTTTGCCTCCCTGGATGGGAATTTTCCTGAAGAATTTTCATGGATGACCACCTGTGACGCTCTCAGGCTCCAACAGCCACCTCTTTGGGCACCACCAGACTTATCTTAATGGATTAACCAGCCAGGTCATTTCCAATGTGTTTCGCAGAATTCAAGGCTGAATAATCAGCCTTTATAACAGACCCTTTGTAAGAATTCATAGATGCATCGTTCTATTGGTGAAGGGTCTTTAAGTGGCCATCTAGGTCAAGGGAGCTTTTTGGAAGAGCCATCAGCCAGGCCTCTTCCAGGAGTTTCTACAGCTTTACTGTTCAGTTGAGTGGGCAGTAGCCATATGTGGCTGTTGAACACTTAAGTTTGGGCTGGTACAATCGGATACATACTGTAAGAGTAACATACACGCCGGATTTTGAAGACGTAGTAAAAAAAGCAAAATAAGAATGTAAACTATCTCATTTACATTGGTGCATTGGTTACAAATTGAAAGTATAATATTTGCAACATATTTCCTTAAATCAAATATATTATTAGAAAAAATTCCCAATGCCAGGACCCGTCCCCAGACTGATGAAATCCAAATCCCTGGGGCTGGGGTGCAGACACTGCTATCTCTGTCATGCACCCAGGTAGATTGTGCAGGCAGACCTGAGAGCCACCCCATCTGGTTAAACCAGTCCCTTATCCCCGCCTCCATCTTGCTGTGGGTCACCTTCATCTCTGTCCCTGGACAGTTCCAGCTCCCTCCCCGGTGGGTTCTCTGTCTCCCTTCCAGCCTCCTCTTCTGGAAGTTAGAAGGATCTCTAACTCAAGCATCTTCCACTCATAGTCAAGCCTCTGAACACTATTGGTTGATCTATTTCCTCTAGGCTCTGTGATAGGCTCTGGGTGCAACTCTGCACAGGACAGATGTGGCCCCTGACCTCGTGGGAGGCAGCTGTTGAAAATGGAAATCAATCTCTTTCGGCAAACCGCTGTGGTCTGTGCTGCACAGGGACCCTGCAATGAGCGTGGTAGGAGAGCGGAAGGAAGGAACTGGAGCTCTGATGTTGTGGGGCAGGAGTGGTCAGGGGGTGACCAGGGAAGACAGCCCCTGAAGGATGGGAACCGAGTCAGCCACGTGAAGAGTGATGGAGAAGCCTTCCAGGGAACAGTGAGTGCAAAGCTTCTGAAGCTAGGAGGGCTTGGTGTGTACAAGGAATTACACATTGGCCAGAGTGGCCCTGGTCGGATGGCTCAGTTGGTTAGAACATCATCCCGTACACCAAAATGTTGTAGGTTTGATTCCAGGGTAGGACACATACCTAAGTTATGGGTTTGATCCCCAGTTGAGGTGCCTGCAGGAGGCAACCAACTAATGTTTCTCTCTCACATCAATGTTTCTCTCACTCTCTCTCTCTCTCTCTTTCTCTCTCCACCCACTTCCTTTCTCTCTAAAAGCAATGAAAAAAATTGGATGAGGATTAAAAAAAAATATATCAGCCAGAGGGAATGGAGGGGAGAGGGATACCAAATCAGATGGGAGAAACAAAATGCTTTTCTGAGAAGTTCTGCCCCTCACTGACTGTGGGACATTAATCAAGAACTTACCTCTCTGAGCCTCTCCACCGTGACTGTAGTAATAAAAATAACGACTAAGAATTTTGAGTGTGTGCTAGGCATTGTGCTAAGTGCCCTATGTGGATCAACTCATTTAATCCTCATAACAACTCTGGGAGGTAGAGGCTGACCGCTGTTCTCACAGGTGAGGAGGCCTTCCAGGCTGGGCAGCAGTGATCCTGGGAGAGTCCATGGTGGCCTGAGCAGACTTTTGACCTCTAGGAGGCCCAGCTAAGTTACTTCTCTTTGCCCCGTTCGTATTTCCCGTACCTGACTCGGTCTCTCCTCCCCCAGGACTCCCAGGGGCACGAGCTCTGCCTGTTTGAAGGAGCCAACTTCAAGGGCAACACCATGGAGATCCAGGAGGATGACGTGCCCAGTCTCTGGGTCTATGGCTTCTGTGACGGTGTGGGCAGTGTGAGGGTCTCCAATGGAACGTAAGTGTCCTCCTGCCTGACGTTCAGCCCCTGCTTCAAGCACAGACAGACTTGGAGTCTGTGCCCCTTAGACGATACATTAGACTTGTAGGAAAGGCCACAGCCCCTCCCTAATTCTGCCAGTGCTGGTGGCTGGAATCCACCATCAGAGCTTTATTCCTCAGGGAGATGGAGTCATTCTTTGATGAATTACAAGTCAGTATAAATAAACCTGACAACTAGATCTAAAAAGCCGGAAGATGGATAGAATAGGGGTTTCTAAACCCATATTGGGACTGAAAGAATAACTTAGAAAGGGGGGCAGAGTTGACGCAAATAGATGAGCTTGGTTGGATCCAGGGAAAGAGAATATTCAGAGAAATGCAGAGACCCTGGGAAAATGAGCAGAATGACGTCCGAGAGATGGGGGTGTGTAATGAAAGAGACGCGACTCTCTCGCTGATTGGCTGTGAAACTGGGGTGAGCCCCACGCCCCGCTGCACCTCAGTGCAGCCATCTACACAACGGGCACACCAAACCCCTTGATGTAAAAGGACTCTTTCTGCTCCGAGCTCTCAGGATTTGGAACATTTGAAACAGAGCCCTGTGATCCCACATCTGTGAGAACACAGGGGATGGCTAGATGCGCAAAGGAGGTCGTTTTTATCCACCCGCTGTCCCCAAACAACCATGCCAGGCACCCCTGGTCTCCTCTAGGCAAATGTAAGGCTTCTACCTCTCTACTGCAGACTCTTGCGGAGCTCCTGTGATACCGTCAGTGCCCCGGCCTTTTTCTCGTCCCTTTCTTCTTCCCCAAAGCTCATATCCCTGCACTCAAGTCATTGGAAATGTACTAAGCCGTGCCTGGTGGGATCCAGGCACAGCGCCAGGCACATGGGGAGGCAGAGATGAATAAGGCTCAGTTCCCATCTTCAGGGGGCTTTCTCAGCCTAGCAAGGAGACCCACGTACATCTGCGAGATGACGTCCGACAATATTAAGTAAGAGATTGTCCATACAGGAGGTCAGAGGAGGACAGACGGTTTCTGGGGAGCTGTGCTGGAGTGGAGGACAGGTCAGAGGCTTCTCTGAGGAGGCTAGAACTTAAACCAGACCTTACAAGGTGCCCATCCCCACTTTCTAGCGGGAGCCGCGGGGGACATGGAGAACTGGCTGGTCTAGGCAGGGGTCTGGATGGCGGGCAGTGAGCTGGCCACCTCTGCTCTGCCCTTCTTATTTCCTTCCCCACCCCCACCCCCAGCTGGGTAGGCTATCGGTATCCCGGCTACCGCGGGTATCAGTACCTCCTGGAGCCTGGCGACTTCCGGCACTGGAATGAGTGGGGGCCCTTCCAGCCCCAGATGCAGGCGGTGCGCCGCCTGCGGGACAAGCAGTGGCATCATGAGGGCTGCTTCCCGGCCCTGACCGTTGAGCCTCCCAAATGAGTCCACACCCCACTTTTTCTCCCTCCTCTCACCCCTTCCTCAGGCTCAACTTCCCCATCTTTTTCATGCAAATTCCTAAAACCAAAATGTCTCATGTGTCTGTGACCGGATGTGTGCCTGGAGTTCCCTCATCACTGCCGGCGTGTGACTTCCTCAGCCTTGATAATGACAACGAAAAGAGCAAGCCCTGCAAAGGTCTCTACACATACACTCCTGGTATATCTTCTGAACTACTCTAGGAGGCCAGTATTATAATGATTCCCATTTAACGAGTAAGGAAATTGAGGCTCAGAGAGAGACAGTGACTTGCCCGAGGTCACACAGCTAGCGCGGGCCCGAGGTCACACAGCTCTCGCAGACAAATCCGTGTTTTCAAACTCTATTTCTTCATGCACCACTCTCATGATGTTTTCTCTGCTCACCACCTGCTCTGTTGTTTGCTTAACATTTTTGTTTAAATACACTCACTATTTTACGCTCATATGCATTGATTTGTCAATAAGACTTGATCGCACTACAGGAAGTGGAAAAGCAGCATCGTATTCCATAGATAGAAAGCAATCTTATAAATAAATACAATTTAAAGAGGGCCAAGTAGAGAATTCTCAGCAGACACCACTGCCTGAGGGAGGCTCTAGGCCTACAACCTGCTTGCTCTTAGACAAAATGGGTGATTAACAGTGTCAGAGGGATGAAACACGGGCTTGCACCAAACTGAGATTTTTCTCCCTGATAGTATCAGAGAAGATTGAAAAGAGTATTGTTTTCTTGTATCTGATTCAGTGTTATTTAATCCCAGGTCCAAATTCCACCTAGAATCATCTCTCCCACTGCAGATGGTACGTGCCCTACTTTTTGGAAATCCGCACCAGGCAATATTGACTCCCATATCACCAGTTAGCATTGATTGATGTTATTAACCTTTAATCCGTGCAGGAAGCCTGGGGGAGGTGTTGCCATGGTTATCTTCGTGGGGGAGGGGGGTTAGTTGAAGGAGGCCTTGAAGGATGGAACAGGAGCTTTCTTAGTGGAGAAGAGGGAGGCGGAGGATATCCCAGGCAGAGCGAATAGTAGGGCTCCTGCTCATGACAAAAAAGATGTCTTTTCCTTAAGACATTTGACTGCCATCTGCCAGAAATGCTTGGTGTAAATCTGCAATGCCTCCAGTGTGGACGTGGCACCCTGTGCTGTGCTCAACTTGAACTTGGTCCCCCTGGAGCACCACGGGCAAAGCTACAGGGGCTGGGAGTACTTGGTGGGCGCAGGCAAAGCTTACTGAGGCAGTAGCTTGGGGTGGTTGTATAGGCAGAAGAAGGGGGTGGGAAGGGGATGCCAACTGGGGCAGGAGATGAAGCTGACAAACAAGGCGGGGCCTCGTGACGCCACTCTGTGGTTCTCCTGAGCTTCAAAGTCGAGGCACTGCCTGACCTAGAAGGCCTTTCCGTCTGGAGCGGGTGTTCTCCCTCTTCCTCTCACCCTAGCTCCCCCACCCCCACCCCCACCCTCCAGTTCGCCCAGCAGCTTGTGTTAGAGGGAAGGTTGTCCTGCCGTGGCCTAGAAGATGGGATTCCTGGGCAGGACCCGGGAGACACCTGCCTTGGCCCTGTTCTACTGTTGGAAGCTGCAGTGTCGGGCAGATAAATTGTTCCTATTCCCTGGGCTGTATTTTTCTCGTCAGTGATATGATGGCTCAAATGACGCCCCGGCCCCGAGATTCTGAGGCTGGGATGCTACGGTTCCAAAATTCCACCACTCTCCAAGATTCTGTCATTTATCTCCAAGCGTCCATGATTCTTTGATTTCAAAGTCAAGCTACACAGATTCCCACCCTCAGTTCCTAAGGTCTGACTGCAGCTCTAAAATTCTACTGTAGTGGAGGGAGCCAAGCCTGAAAGCATGAGCCGCACAAACCCAACGTCCGTGTTTCCTCAACGCTAAGATCTCATTGATGGCAAGGTGAGCCATGATTTCTTTTTTTAAGATTTTATTTATTTATTTTTAGAGTGGGGGGAAGGGAGAGAGAAAGAAAAGGAGAGGAACATCAGTGTGTGGTTGCCTCTCGTGCGCCCCCCACCAGGGACTTCGCCCACAACCCAGGCATGTGCCCTGACTGGGGATCGAACCAGTGACCCTTTGCTTTGCAGGCTGGCACTCAAGCCACTGAGCCACACCAGCCAGGGCATAATTTTATGACCCAAGAAAGACCAAGAGAAATATTATCCATTCACATCAAACACAACTGCTTTCTGATCACTCGAAATTTGTATTCCATACATATTGAAAAACTATTTTGGACTTATTTAGACATAACAGGTTTTTGTTTTTTTTCCAGTGTATTCATCTTGTGAGTCCTATAAATGGAAAACATAATAGAAATGTATTGGTTAAGTTAGTCCTAAAACTTCTTTACATTCATTCACAGTCTTGACTTTCATTTCAACTTTCATCTCAAAGTGGTCAATATCATTGTTTTCTCAAGGGTATTATATGAAAAAATGTGCATATTAGCATCACTGACACATGATATATACATTTGGCAACACAAACAAAAACTGGAAGAAAATAACAAAATAATTACATTTATCTAACTTTTGTTAACAAATTTATGAATAAACAAAACATGCAATAAAAAACAGCGAAGTTATGAAATTACAAGAAAATAAATAAATAACAAAGATAAAAAGAACCAAGTAAGAGAAAATAACATGAAAAAAGGCCAAGAGTGGGTGAGACATGAGAGTTATATATAAGCCTGTTGCTCTGTCTGTAGATCCCAGCTCCAACTCACCTCTTGAAATGCGAGCCTCTCACCACCTGAAGCAGAATTTCAGAGCTTAAAGATGTCACGTATTTTGCATCAAAGTCAGTTTTGATGCTGGAGGTGACCAGTGGAGCTGAACGTGACTGAGTAGCCATGCCGTTCACAGCTTTCTCCGGGCTTCTCAGCACTGGTTTCAACTCCGCATCGTTTGCCCTAAACACAGGCTTCGGAATGCGAGGCCGGGAAAGCTGGGACGCCACTGTGTTTCATTGCTGGATCCCAGCTCATGAGTCTTTGAGTCACAGGCCTTCGGGAAGACAAAGCAACGTGGTTATGGGACATCATCTACTATTCACAGCAACAGGAGGCAACCGACAGTCTTTTGGGCATTAAGACATGGACCCAAAGCCAACAGTGTGTGTTCAAGGGGCAAGATGTGTTGGGCGGGGAGGACAACCCAGAGGCACGCACGATCCCTTTTGTGCCAGCACCAGATGCTGATGGACACATCGGAACAGAGTTTTGGGAAAACGGCAGAGTGCCAGGGTACCCTGAGGAGGTTCTAGAGAGGTGAGCATCTCTTTAGAGCCGTGTTGCCATGACAGCCAGTCACCCGGATCAGATACCGCAGATCAGAGTGCTTTGTGAAACCTGGGTACCCGACTAGGAATGGTAACTTTATATCCTTCCAACAGGAAGAGGGCACCTGCCCCTCTACCTTGGCTCCCTGCCCAATGCTGGGACAGCTGCTTCCATCACTGTATTAAGTTTATATCTCCACTCTGACATTTACTAGCTGCTGCTCTAGGTCAAATCAAATTACCTGATGGAAACTCTGTTCCCTCATCTGTAAAATGGGAGTAATGATAATAGACTCTTAACAGGTTGTAAGAAGGGGTAAATGATCAGCTTGAGTACAATACTCACAAGGTGCTTGAGGCTCAGCAAGCAGCGGAATCCTCATCCTCCGTATCATCTCAGACGTCAGAGCTGGGAGGAGTTTTAGAATCAACATGTGTCGTATGCCACATTTGTTCTTCCTGCTTTGTTTTTTTAACTTTTTTTTTTAATTAAAAAAGAAGTGATCGTTTTCTTTTACGATTTTATTTATTTACCTTTAGAGAGAGGGGACCGGAGGGGGTAAGAGAGGGAGGGAAACACCGATTGGTTGCTTCTCGAATGCACCCCAACCGCACCCCAACCGGGGACGGCCTGCGCCCCCAGCACGCACCCTGACTGGGAACAGAATCAGCGACCCTTCCCTTTGCGGGACAATGCTCAACCCACGGAGCCACGCTGGCCAGGGCTATTCTGGTTTTAAGCAAATGTTGACTAGGGACCTCCCCAGTGCCATGTTTGTCTTGATGCTGGGGATACCAGTTGGGGGAAGAGAGTAGAGGCCCTGTCCATCTGTTTACAGAGCGGGGGTGCAGACAGGAATGCGCTCCTTCACCTGCCTTCAAAATCACGTCAAATTCCAGCGCCCCTCCCATCAGGATGCCCTGGGGACAGTTAGGCTTCCTCAAGGCGTCAACAGCCAGCTTGAAGCCTGAATGACTTTGCTGAGTTGGGGGGCTGAAAGGATAAGGCCCAACCTAAAAACCAGGTCATTCTGGTCCCCTTGCTTGGCCCTGTGGAAGACCTGCCAATTCTGTCTTCCAAACATCTCTGGAACTGGATGTTCCCTCCTTGCCCCCAGCCCCACCCTGGGTTAGCCAGCCTTCCCTGGAGTATTTCAACAGCCTTGAAAGCAGCCTCCCTGCCTGTCCTCCACCATGCAGCCGCCAAAAGGATCTCTGTAGGAAGGAAAAACTAACCAGGTCTTTCCCCGCGGAAGACTTTCCACGTCCGTCCACAGCTGCAAGATGAAGCCCCAACTCCTCCCCGCAGCCCAGGAAGCCCTGCAGCATCCAATCCCTGCAAACTGCTCTGACATCCTTCATCCCCCGCCCCCCATCCTGACTACTCTTTAATTTATGCAAGGCCCCGAAACAAAGGACCTTCCTGCTGAACCTTTGCACCTCTGGGTGCCTGTCTCTGGCGTACTGTTCTATAAACCTTTATCTATGTTTCAGGCCTCAGTGTAAGGTGCAGTACGAACACCCCTGGTTCTGCCTTCCTGGGCCAGGTTAATCCCCTCTGTTCCCAACTCCCCAATGCTTGTTGGAGGGTCCAGCTTCCCCACTTGGACACAGGGCCCTAGTCCTCCTGTTACCTGCTGACTCCCAGTGCCCAGCACAGGGTGTCCAGGAAACGCCTCACTCAGACCTCTTCCCTTGATCTTGATTTCTCCACCCACAAAGGAACACTGTAAACACCCAGCAGAGCTACAATGCAGCTGGTCATACAAAACCTCTAATATGTGCGCAATCAGCTCTAGATAATACTGTTCTATTGATTCCAGACCATTAACGGCCGGCTTCATGAAGGCAGGGGATTCTTTTGTCCGTTTCAGCACTTTCTGCATGGTGGACTCCATTTGTTGGACATAAGAATGAATCAGTGTGCGAGCTATGGAGGAACATATGGCTGTCCATGGACAATCACTTGATATCTGTGCCTTGGTTTCCTTATCTGTGAGATGGGGTTGAGAATAGACCTATCGCACGGCCACCGAAGGTTTAAATGCATAAATATAGAGTGTTTAGAGCAATGTCTGGAACTTAGGTAATTTTTATATAGACAGAAAGTGTTTGTTGTTATAGTTGTAACTATTACTAATACGTATTTTAAACAGGTCTTGTAGACCTACAGTAAAAATGAAAAATTCAAATAAAACAAACAACAAAGGTTTACAGTGATAAGTAAGCCGGCACCCCCTCCCCCTTCGCTCAGGTATTCAGTGCGTATGCATTTATGTACAGAGATCTATTAGATGCCCACTTTATAGAAGGAGAAACAGAGGCACAGAGACATTAAATATCTTAGACTGAGCTGAGATCCACCAGCCTGGAGGTTTATTTTATTCATGTATATCAAGGGTTCTCAAACTCAGAACAACCTACATTTTAGGTTGGATTGTTACCGAATATGGACCCGTTTTGAGATGAGGGGGCAGACACTGTAACTGAAACCATGCCCCTCTTCCCGGGGTCCCGCTGTTCTAGGCTCTTTGCCTGCTGCCCTTAGAAATTATGGCTCTCAATGGCAGAGTTTGGTGAAAAGGAAAGGAACTATATTAAAACTTATACAGGTTTTGAATAATGGCTAAAGGTCGCTGTTAAATCTCAAAATCCCCTTAAAACACCCACCAACACACACAGTCCTGCGTTTCCCCCTTTGCCCAGCCAGGCCAGTTAGGGGCACCATCCTTCAAAGAAAAAGAACAGAAGTCTGGAGCTCCGCTAGGCAGGCCTCTTGCTGTTCCCAGCACCATCAGCTGTGTCACCGCGATCTCCAGTTCTCAATCCAAAACTGCGTGGCACCTTCTCATCGCCCACTAGCAAGAGTCGTTTTTCCTCTTCCCTTCTCGCCTAGTCTTTGCGTTTTTCCCCAGTGGTGTGCAGCGAACCACCCCCCACCTCTCAAACACAGCTGTAACCGGGGGAGCGCCCTCCCAGATGCATCCTGGGTTCAAGTTATGCAAACCTCCCAGGTTAGCTTTGTTAATATGCAAAATAACCGTCTTTGCATTTGAGGTATGAAGCTATCCTGCTGTTATTGACATGAAAAATGACTCTCAATGGCCCTGCTCCATGTTTCCCATCCACCACCGTGGCCCGCAGTGTGGAGTGAGTGGGAGAATATCCTATATTTTTCTTGGACACTCCAAGTTCTGGATCCTGTTACAGATCCCTTCTTTGGGGTGCCCTGGCTGGACCCCGTTACAGGATGGTTCTTTGTCGGATGGGGTAAGGGTGCTGTCCTGTTCATTACAGGACATTTAGCAACATTCCAGGCCTCTATCCACTAAATGCTGGTATGACAACCTCCCCCTGCCACCAATTATGACAACCAAAAATGTCTTCAGACATTGCCAAATGTCCCTGTGGGTAAAGGGGGCAGGGCAAAATCATCTCCTCCTTGAGAACCACTCATATATTTAAATATATATGAATATCCCCTCCCTCTTTTTTCTTTATTTTATGCTAACAGTGGCATAAATGCACCCTTCTCAGGGTCTGGTCTAGTGTTCTTCTCTTACACCACTTCTTGGCGATCATTCTACTCATTGCTTATAGACAGAAGGGGACGTCTCTTAAACAGAGCTGCCTCGGGTGGAAAAAGTGGTGAGCGCCGGAGCTGTGAGTAAGCTCGCAGTCAGACCTAGGCTTCCGGGGTGGTGGTCAGCTACCCGGCCGCCCCTCCCCACCGCGTGGCCTGGAGGCAGGCCGGCAGGGGCTGGGAGGATCAGTGGGCGTGGCTTCCCCAGACCCGCCCCTGCCTACGCCACGGCGCCGCGGCCCCGCCCCCCGCGGGGGTGCCTCCCCTGCTTCCCCCGGCCCAGGCGGCTGGCGAGCCGGGAGTCGCTCGCTGGTAGCACGGGTCGATTCGCTGCGCCTCTGCACGGTAGGTGGCCCTGGGGCGGCGCGAGGAGCCTGGGCGGCAGCCGCCGGCAGGGGGCCGCCCGCGGGTCGACCTCGGGCCCTGGGGAGCCCTCGGCCCTCGCGGTTTCCTCCCGGGCCCCGCGCGGCTGCCGGGGCTCTGGGGCTGGGTGCAGGCAGGGAGACAACGCGGGCGGGCGTTTCGAGAATCCCCACCCGCCCAGCGCTCCTAGCGCTTTCCGCGTGGTGCGGCGGAGACCCAGTCCAATTCCCGTGCGTCCCGCTTTGTACTCTGCACACTGGCGGTGCTCAGCGTGTTTGTGTGTGTGTGTGTGTGTGTGTGCGCGTGTGTGGCAGAGTGGGGGGTGTTGGGGGAGCACGGCGTGTCACCTCCATCCGAGTCGGGGGACCTTTCCCCGGCGCACTGGGACCCCCAGGCTGGCGCCAGGACGGACGTGGGGCGAGGGGGGGGGCGCGTGCAAGTTAACTTGCAGTCGTCGTGGAGTTACGAAGCGTTATCAGAAGTGGAGGCACTGGGAGGCGACCATCGCTTCCTGGGAACCCGCGCGCCGAGAATATGGGGTAAGGGAGACCCTCATGAACTTGGGGGTCACACGGAAGGAGTGGGGCGAAATTTGACCAGAGGATCCCAACTCCCGGCAGTCTACTCCTCTCGGTATGAGCTGGACGGAAGGTGCCTCCTAAAGCAGGGACTAGGAGGGTCATGGAGGCTGGGCACTCCTGTCCTGGCAATCTTTATTATTGCGTGGGAAAGCACTCAAAGGTCTACCCCCTCGGGAGGCAGAGTGAGAACCACTTGATTCAGCAGGACTTAGCCCTGTGCCTATCACCTCGCCCCTCCTGCTTTTACAGACGGGGAAACCGAGGCTCGGATAGGTCACGTGTCCAGGGCTCTAGGTCCTGCAGCTAGGATATGGAAACTGGGGCTCGGATAGGTCTGAGGGATACGACCCTCAGACCTCCTGACTTTGGGTCGTATATGGATGTTGGAGACAGGCCTGACCAGATCTACTCATCCTTCCGAAGGGTCCTTGCTTGGCACCCTGTCCTAGAAGCTTTCTCTGGCATTCCCCAGGTATTGTTGGGTGCTTCCTGTTTTGAACCCTGAAGAGGTAGCTGGACCTTGACCTCAGGTACCAACTCCCTTGCAGGTCTGTCTCCCACACTGGGCTGTGGACACCTCTTGCATACCCCGTCCCCTGTCATTTCACTCCAACCTGGTTGCCTGGTGGTTAGGCCAAGCCTGGATTTGGGCAGATTTAGGTATGGCGCAGTCTGGTTCAGTGGTGATGTGACCTGGGCAAGTCATTCTTTCTCACCCAGCCTCAGTTTCCATAACTGTAATATTGGGTTCAGTTATTAACCATTTTACCCCATCAAACCCCAGTAGTACTGTTATTTCCTTAATACGTAGGTTTCTATCACCTGATTTTTAAAAACCTCATGTAATTTGTTTTATAGCAGCTTTATTGAGATATAATTCATATACCTTACATTCACCATTTTAAAGTATTCAGTTCAGTAGTTTTTAGACTATTCACAGAGTTGTGCAACCATCTAATCCTAGAGCATTTCATCTAATTCTAGAACATTTTCATCACTGAAAAAGAAGCCCTGGAACCATCAGCAGTCTCTTCTCAGTCCCTCCTTCCACATCCCCTGGCAACCACTAATCTACTTCCTGTCTATGTATTTGCGTATGCTGGGCATTTCCTGTTACTGGAATCATGCACTGTGTGGCCTTTGGTGACCGGTTCATCCATGGGGTAGTATCAGTACTTCCCTTTTTTTTTTTGTATTTCTTTTTTTTGTTTTGATAGATTTTATTTATTTTTAGAGAGAGGGGAAAGGAGGGAGAGAATCATCAGTGTGAGAGAGAAACATCGATTGATTGACTCTTGTTTGTGCCCCCAGCAGCCACCAAAACTGCAGCCCAGGCATGTGCCCTGACCAGGAATCGAACTGGCGACCTTTTGCTTTGTGGGAGGATGCCCAGCAAACTGACCCACACCAGTCAGTGCTTCAGTACTTTTTATAGCTGAATAATATTCCATCATATGGGTAGACCACAGTTTATTTATCACATATCAGTGGATGAACATATGGGTTACTTCAGCTTTTTTGATTTTATGAATAATGCTGCCATGAAAATTCACATGTCTTTGTAAAGACATGTTTTCAGTTCTCCAGGATATATCTCTAGGAATGGAATTGCTGGGTCATGTGGTAATTCTTTGTTTAACCTTCTGAGGAACTGCCAAGATGTTTTCCAAAACACCTGCACCATTTACATCCTACCAGCAGCATATGAGGGTTCTGATAATTTAGTATAAATTTAAGTCTTCTCTTAAGCTGTTATAATCTTTAAAATCAGTGGCTTTGATATGCTAGTTATAAATTATCTTCTAATAATGCATGAAATTAAGGGCCTCAGTAGCAGAATAAGGAGTGTCCTGCAGGTGACCAGCAACATCTCTGGGACCATCAGTTAGGGAAACAGGTCAAGCCTGTCCAGCACTTAGCTTAGCCTGAGGTGTGCATGCACTTTGTCCTTTCTGTAACAGTGACAACTGCTTGCTGAGGGTATTCACCCAGGCCCTGGGTGGGACAAGAGGAAGCAGTGGGGAAACCGAGGTCTCACAGCACCCACCCTAGGACCTGCACAGGGCCTGGTAGTTCCTGTTAGGAACTTGTGAGCAGGGCAGAGGAAGGTGGAAACTGCTTGGACCATCATGCCCCAGGCCAGCGGGGAGTCCCCTTGAGAGCTGATACCCATAGAGGGAGGCCAGAGAGACCTTTGGGTTCCTAGATTGCAGCCCACAGGGAAGGCCTGTCCCTTGACCTCAAAAGGGAATCAGGCCCCGCCCCATCCTGGCCCCCACCCCCGTGCACACTCTGAAGGTAAACTTTCCTGGTGGCCATCAAGTGGCATTAGCGAGACCCTTGAGACCAGGCCTTCTGCGGCTCTATCTAGCCTCTTCTGCTTTTATTCATTTGTAAACACTTTTCCTCCCTTGCATTTTTAAACCCCGAATCCCCGTGCAGAAGGAAGGCAGCCTGGGGAACTGGACCGGGGCTTGAGGAGACGGGCAAGGGACTGCCTCTCTCTGGCCTCAGTGTGCCCTGCGGGGGGGTAGGCCTGGACTGAGCCGGAGCCAACGCAGTAGCACGAGCAGTAAGGCTATCGTAGGCTGTTACCGATGTGGCTTCGTGGATCCATTTATAGAAAGAATGGCAGTTTACATGTGGCCAGCATAGGTGATTTGAAAGCCCAAATGTTGCTTGGTGGCTGGGATTGGCCATGTGGCATTGTGGAAGCTTGTCTGGGTAGCCACAGCTCCTGGTGTCCCCACTTTCCAGCTGTTCCTACTGCCTGCAGGGCCCCTTGCTCTCTGCAAACTCATCAGCCCTGTTTGAGGCCTCTTCAGAGAAGGTTCTGGGATACCCGCCCCCTGCCACGCCCCTTCACAGGTATCCTCCACTCCAGGCTGTGGCCCGAGGAGGATTCCTGGGAATGGTTCATTCAGAGTATCCCTGGAGCTGGGCTGAGCCCCGGAAATTGCAGGGAAGGACCTTCTAGGGTAGTGCCCTCTGCCCTGCGGCTGCCTCCTGGGGCAGAGCTGTGTTATCCTGTGCTCAGGCGGCAGGGACAAGAGGAGGGTATCTGGCCTTTTGCCAGCTGGATTCTCGAGCCAACCAGACGTTTGACCCAGGCTGCTGTGGCCAGAAGGCGGGCTCATTGGCAGCATGCTCAAAGGCTTGGGTCTGCATTAAAATCCCGCTGCTCTATTTAGGGTTTGTGTGTCTGGGGCCACTGGCGGCCTTCCCCGTGCGTCAGTTTTCTCATCTGCACCATGGAGGTGCAAATAGGACCCAGCACCTGGGGTTGTGGGACAGGAGGGGTGGGGGTGAAGTACCTACCCTGCCACCAGGCCAAACGTGGGGCCCCTGTTCAGACAGGCCCTTTGGACTTTTGAACGTGTCCCTGTGTGAGCCAGCCGTCAAAAGGTAGTAATTATAAATGCCTTTTATGTACTTTAACTCATTTAACTCCGCCAACAGCCCTGTGAGATGAACAAGCTAAGGCACAGAGAGGTGAAGTAATTTGCGCAAAGTCAGCCAGCTAGGAAGTGGGAGAGACAGGATTTCAATCCAGAGTCCACACTCTTAATGACCATCTTGCCCCCCTGCCCCTCGTCGCTACCCGGTCCGGATGCCCAGCACATGGAAAACACTCAGAAAATGTCAGGTATTTTTGCATTGCTCTATAATTATTATGTTATAACACTATTGTATGTTAATAATGTTTACTCCTGTCTCTGTCCACACTCCTTCCTGGCTGGACAGAGCAAGCAGGTCTTGGCTTGTGAAGCCGAGATTCCTGCCTCCCACCGCCCCCTACCCGCTCCCACCGCCCACACTGTCATGAGCACCTGGGGGTGGCTAAGAGCTTGGAGGCAGCTGCGTCCCAGCGCTCCTCCCGCATCACTGGGTCACGTCGGGCAAGGTGCTTCCCCTCTCCAAGACTCAGTTTTCCCCCCTGGGAAATGGGTGTGTTGGGCTATAAAAGAAACTGCCAGTCGCTGGTTTTGACCCACAGGGTGGTTTTTGTTTGGCATCTATGGTGTTTTATTTTAAATTGAGCCAATGGTCAAATATTTTTAGAGAATAATTCCAATTTCTCGCTTCTCTTGGAAACCCAGCAGCGTGGGCCAAATTGGAGTGCCCTGAAACTGCAGCTCAGATGGCCTGGGCTCTCTGGGTCACCACTCCCCGTTGTTACATGGGTGCCCCGCCTGGCCCCAAGGGCCCTCTGGCCCAGTGCAGTTGTCAAGGCCCTGAGGACACCACAGACCTGCCCGGGTGTAACTTGAACAAGCACTTTCATCACTTTAAGACCAATTTTTTTTTAACCACTGCTTTCCGTGCCTTCTAAGCGTCCTTCCAGCTCTGCATTTCGAGACCATCAGAGGCTGTCTGAGGCCTCCTGATGCCTTTTCTGCCACTAAAAACCTCCAAGGCTTTCAGTGCACCTGAAGCTTGTCCTGGTTCCATGATCCCCGGATGAGGAGCCCCTGTCTCGGGGCCCCAAGGTCCCTCGCCTGGTTCAGGCGCCCGACTAACCTGCAGTGAGCTCCCTGGGGCCCAGCCTCAGTCCCACTGCGGTGAGGACTGGCCAGTGTGTGTGCCTGTGTCCCAGCACATCTGCACCATCTGCCCAGCTGCTACGGCCCCATCTCATACCCTTGCTCTGTCCTCACAAGATACCAGGGAGGCCACCCCGTTTCTCAGAAACCAACCCTCAGGGACACTTGCTTAAGGTTACACAGGCCTGATGGGACAGAACCAGGATTTAAACCCAGTTCTCCCCGCCTCCAGAGGCTACTCGCTGGAGTCATCCATGTATCGCATCACCACACGGACAGCTGCTGAGCGACGCCCTCCACTGGCATCTGCAGTCATTGCATGTCCCCAGCGCCTGGCACTGGGTCTGGTTCATACCATGCACTGGGTACCTACTTGATGAATAGGGACACGAGTCTTAACAGGATTTAAGAGGCCACCAGGTCTCCGTTTTCCTGGAATTTACCTTCTGGTGGAGGTGTCAGATGAGAAACAGAGTGACCCACATCTCTGACCCGAGCTGCTGAGCTAGGAAGTTGGGCACAGCGCTTTTCAAACTTTAATGCTTACACAAGCCCACTGGGAACCTTGTTAAAGTGCCAACTCGGATTCAGCAGGTTTGGGGCTGTGCCTGCGCCTGCATTTCTAACCCACTCCCACGGGACTCCAGGGCCCCTCCTCTAAAGCCCACCCTTGGAGCAGTGAGAGCAGAGGGCCCAGGTCAGCAAACTGCACTGCCTGTGGGCCAAGTGCGACCCACTGCCTGTTGGTATAAATAAAGTTTTATTGAAATGCAGCCGTGCTCATTTATTTACATTTTGGTCGCTCTTTTTCTCTGTGGCTGCTTCTGTCTACAGCAGAGCTGAGAAGTTCCCACAGAGACCATATGGTCCACAAAACTGGAAATGTTATGAGACCCTTTACAGAGAGTCAGCCCATAGCTGATTTTTTGTGTTTTGATGAGTTTAAGGTGGCAATAAAAATAATGATTACAGTTAAGTGAGTGTCTCCTGGGTACTTGGTTGAACTCTGTCATAGGTCACACTATTGTCTCCATTTTATAGATGAGAAAACTGAGGGTCACGGGGGCTGGGTCGCTGGCCCAGAGTCTTTGGCCTGGGGAGCAGGTGAGGCCCATTGGAGCCGAGTTGTCTCATTCTAGTTTTATAGGAGCTTCTGCCTGGAACTTTTTCACAGAGCCCATAGAGCATTTTGTTCTGATTTCAGCCTGTCCAAGGGCTTTAGGGCGCCATCTCTTCTTTATTTGTCTGTTTCCCACTTAGTCAACAACAGTGCAGCCCATGCTGGGAGTTGGGCACCTGGCTGAGTTCTGAGAAGATGCGGAATTCACACCTCTACACATTCTAGAAAGGTCACACAGGGTGCTGAGCGCTTTGGGAGACACTGGTACAGGGATGGGAGACAGGGAAGGCTTCCTGGAATGGTGGGTATACATTATGCCAGTAGAAGTTGGGTAGCTGGGTAGAGGAGCACAGGAAAGGTTTTCTAGGGGCTGGGTACCACAAGCGCAAGTTTGGAGGTGTGAGATGCGGTGGCCTCATAGGTTTGGTTTATGGCTTAGAGATTTGAGTATGTTTGTGTGCGTGCGTGTGTGTGCGCGCACGTGCATGTGTGTGTTGGGGGTCGGGTGTTGAGCAGGTTAAAATTGGAGGTCAGCAGGAGTCAAATCACAACATGGCCTGAAGTGCCACACCAGAGAACCCAGATTTCATCCTGGAGAATGAGTTTTTCTCTCCACACCCCGCTCCGCTCTACCGTGACTTCCAGGAGAAAGCCTCCACGTGGTGCTCACTTAATGCTTCTCTCCAGACTTCTGTCACTTAATAAGGACAGACTCCTGCTGGGTCCCCCCGGCCCCCCCACCCTCCCCGGGCCCTTGGGCCGGCAGCAGCCTCCAGCTTGGAGGCCTCCGGATTGCTTCCTTTGCACGTATTTTGCAGATACTTTTTAATTATGGCGTATTTTTAAATTTAAGCCAGTGGGTTATAGTTTCCTTTGAAAATATTGAATCCATTTAACAAAAATATTAAGTGAGAGTAAAAGGGGTCCTGGATGTAGCCAGTGATTGGGAAGGTGGTCCTCAGCAGGTGGGAATTTGGGGAGCCCGGTGCCAGGAGGCGGGAGGCTTGGAGGGGGTCAGTCCGGCAGTGACCTTGCACTTAATGTCCTGCTCCTGAGGCTTGAGGAGGCTTGACTGCGGGGCTGGGGATGACTGTTGGGGATGGTGGGTGCGGTGCGGGTGCTGGTTGTAGCTGAGGCTCCTGTTCCGGGCTGCTCCTGCTCTGTGTGTCTCTCTCGGTCTCTATTTTTGTCTTCCCTTGTCTCCTTTCCATCCTTATCTCCCTCTGTTTATGCCTCTTCCCCTGACTCTGTCTGTCTTTCCTTATCTCAGTTTCTCATTGTCTCGTCTCTACCCCATCCCTGTCTTCCACGCCCCAGTTCTGTCTCCCCCATCTCTACCCGTATCTGGCTGGCTCTCTCCACCTCTGTGTGTCTGTCCTCTTCTTCCCCCACCTCCTGCACTACTTCCCCTCCCCTCCCCCGCCCTTCCTTGCACAGGCCAGCAAGCACAGCTCTCTTCCTTTCTCTCTGTGTCCCACTTCCTTTGGCTGTGAGTGACATCCTGCCTCGGAACTGTTGGAACCCTCGCAGAGACTTTTGGCGTGGGAGATGGTGGTATGCCACTTCCCTGTGAAGAGGTGGAGGCTTAAGGGAGATCGGGAGCCCGAGAACGCCACGCTGTGCTTCTACGGTTCTGAATCCCACCCCAAACCGCCCACTAGCTCCTGGCCACGCCCCACCCCGCTCTGGCCCCACAACCGTGGCAGAGGGAGAGAAAGAGGAAGACTGGCTTAGGCTGGATGCCATTTTGGGTTCGATTTGGTTTGGGGCCTCAGCAAGGCTCATCACTTGGGGTGAGGACTTAATTACGCTGCCTCTGGGGCGCCCGCCCGGCCCCGCCCACCCCCCATCAACCCCACGCTGTGTTCGTTATCAGTTGGCTAAGAGTTTTGGGGAGAACAGCAGATTAGAAGTTGAGTCCAGCCTCTGCTTTTCACAGATGGGGAGAGAGGCCTAGGGAGTCAGGGTGACTTGCTCATGATGATGCATACAGCTCTGGCGTGCAGAACAGGGTGTGGGACCCCATCCCGCGCTAGTAGTGAAGGCAGTGTGTGGCTGGTGCATGCGGTGACGGGCCCTCTGTGGGCGTCACGTGAAAACCCTCCCTTAGGCGGTGGGAGACTTGGGTTCAAAGCTGGCTTGCCCTCCCCTACTTCTGGGGGACTCTGGGCAAGCTGTTCCTACCCTGAGGTCCTGGGGGCCTCTGTACCCTCTAGGTGATGACGGGCACCTCAGGTTTACCGTGTGCTTGCTTTCAGGCAGGGGCTGCGGCCGCCGCAGCCTTTGGAACCCCCGTCTCTGGTTCTGTGTTGTCTGGTCTGTCTGGGATCACAGGGATACTGTTATATCACAGGGCCTTCGGCAAATTAGCCGAGAAAACCCAAAAGGAGGAAACAGGGCTCCCAGCCTCCAAGGACAGGAGGGGGGCTCCACATGTCACTGGAGCCTGAGATCTGGCCCCTGCCTTCCCCTGCCTTCCCTCCCCTCCTGAGAAGGGGCAGTGACCCCTGGCCTGCTTGTTCAGCACAGTCTGCTGCATCCCATGTCCAGTGTCCCCCCATGCAGGGGGTCTGGAAGGGGCCCGGGAATTTGCATGTCTGACAGGTTCTCCGGTGCTGCTGATACTGTGGCTCCGGAACCCCCTTTGAGAACCGGGGGTTCAGGCTAAGGGCCGCCTAGGTATAAGCCATCTCATACTCCAGAGAGGAGCCTTTGACGTCCCCATTTTCAGAGGAGAATAACGGGGCGCAGAGGAATCGGGCCACTTATCTGGGGAAGTGGAGGAGCGGGATTGGAACTCGGCCCTCCATCTAGGGGCCTGGGCCAGGTGAGGAAGGCTCGAGTTTTGCCTTGACCCCCGGAGGTCAGGGAGCACATCCTCCCGCTGGAGTTCCGGGTGGCCCTGTGGACAGGGTGGGGAGGGTCACAGCACATCTTCTCGTCGTATGGCCCGGAAAACCAGTGCAGCATGAAACCCCGCAAAAGTGGGTAGGAAAGGGTGGCCCCCTCTCGCTCCCTTCTGGTGGGGTCAGCCAGCGGTGGCAAGTTCCCGGTGGGGCCCGATTGGGGCAGGAAGTCACGGGCACGGCCAGCCCCTGGTTGGGAGCCCACATTCTGGGGGGCGAGGGACACGTAGGTGTGTGCTCTTTCATTGGAAGAACTGGGGATTACTCTCTGTCACCTTTCCCGGCTCTGGTCTCTAGGACCTACTCCACTTAGGACTAGTAACAGGGCAGCCTGGAAACGGTGGTAAGGAGGCCTCGGGGCCTCCGGGGACTCCGGGGACTCCTGTCTGTCTCCAGCCATTCATTTCTCAAATACCGAAAATACTGACGGCTTGCTGGTTGCTGAGCAAACAGGTGCATGTTTACCTTTTTGGGTGTAGTGTCCTGGAGACCACCCAGGAGGCAGGAGAAACCTTGATATGGGAGAAGGATGGGGCCTTTGGAGTCAGACACACTTGAGTTGGAACACCAGCTGGCTCGTGCACACGCTGTGAGACCTCGGGCCAGTCGTTTGCTCTCTCTGGGCCTCTCAGCTTCCTGCCCTGTAAAACAGACGTCATCACAGTGATCACCTCTTGGGTTACCATGACGGTTGTACATAAGATTGCGTGGTGCTTGTGCAGAGAAGCACTCAGTACTTCACAGCAACAAGGACTGTGTTGTTCACGCATCTTATAGATGAGGAAAGGGCTTGGAGAAGTTCAGGGACTCTCACACAGCACTTTGTTCCCCGACCTTGCTCCTGGCGATGTCCAGACACGTCTGCAGATGGAAACACTTCACAGCGAGGCCCCAGCCCCTCACAGCCCCAAGCCATTTTCCTTGAGGAAGGAGGCCACTCACTCTCCAAGTCGGGCCTAGAAGACAGTGAACCGGAGGGGGCTGCACCTTCTTCCGTGCGGGTTTCTCTCGTGAAGCCTTTGAAATTCTTCCTCTTCTGTCTGTCCTAGGAGCCGGGGACAGGGAAGAGGCTCTCTCTCCTAGGCCTGAGCTGCGTTTTTTCCAAGAGGCAGGACTGGGGGGTGGGCAGGTCAGTGCCCTGGGGAACTGGATTCCCTGCCATGTGCTGCCTCAGAACCTGGCCTGCAAACCGTGCTCTTAAAACCCCCACCCAGCCCTGACCATTGTGGCTCGGTGGACTGGGCTTTGTCCCACAAATCAAACTGATTCGATTCCCGGTCAGGGTACCTGCCCGGGTTGGGGTTCTGTCCCTGGTTAGGGTGCGCGCGCGAGGCAGCCGATCGATGTTTCTCTCTCTCTCTCTTTCTTCCTCCCTTCCCCTCTCTCTAAAAAATAAATAAATAAAACCATGAAAAAAAGAAACCCCACCCACCATACATGCCCAAAAGATCACCAGGATGTAAGCCTAATGCCTCTTGGATGAACCACAAAAGCAGGCTTCTACCGTCTTATCTGGGAACATCACATCCGGGAACATTACATCAGCAAGTACTTACACTTGCTTTGTTCTTGGTCAAGCTTTTCTACCTTTTGGCCGTCAGCCATTCCAAAAGCCTCCACAACAAAGCAGTGGAAGGTAATGCAATCGAAAAAACCATAAACTGCAATGGGGGGCAGTTAGCCAGGAACTTCCTCAGCGAAAAGGGCCTGCGCAGCCCGTGGCCCTTTGTGTGAGGACATTCTGCAGTTAACTGGCTCCGGCCGTCGCCCCGAGTCTTCAGATAAGACTGGGGAAATTTATCGCTTAGCTTTATCAAACATTTTTTATATTTATTATTTTTAAAGATTTTATTTATTTATTTTTAGAGAGAGAGGGGCAGGAGGGAGAAGGAGGGAGAAAAACATCAATGTGAGAGAGAAACATCGATTGGTGGCCTCCGGCACGTTCCCCGACTGGGGGCCGAACCTACCATCCAGTCCGTGTGCCTGACGGGGAAGCGAACCTGCGACCTTTCACCTTGTGGAACAATGCCCACCCAACTGAGCAACAACGGTCAGGGCCATTTTTTTATTTTTAACGTCGTGCTGCCACCAGGGAGAAGACCACTTGAGTGATAAGAATTCAGAGGTCCAGAGAACCTATTATATGTCTGTATCAGTTGGCTGTGAGTGGTAGAATCCCAATTTCAAATAACGTAAGGTAGCAAGTGAAGAAATGTATTGGCTCAGGTAAATGGGAAGTCCAAAGGCATATTGCCTTCAGGTCCAGCTGCATCCAGGTGCTCCAGTGTATCAGGGCGCTGTCTCTTTTGCTGTCTTAGATGGACTTTCTTCTTTGATGGCTTCGTTCTCAGGCATTAACTCTGAGGCACCAGCTCATTGCCCAAGCAGAGGTAACAGGGCGACTGTCAATGTCTAAGTCTTGTTTTGAGTAAGGGGGTCTGGCTTAGAGCTGACAGCCTAGGAGTCATTGGCCTTCCGGAAAAGATGAAAGCCTGGAGGGAAGGAGGGGAGACAGTGGCAGGGACAAGTAGAGAGTGCGGAGCTCCTGTGTCTGTGCCAGAACGGCCTGGCCCAGCATAAGGAAAAAGCCTGAAAACTGTCATGTGCCAGGGGGTGGTTGGGGGTGGGGGGAGGACCACAAGCAGACATCGCCTCCTTGGCCTCTGATCAAAAGCCAGCTCAGCCCGGCTGCACATTTATTGAGTGTGGGTTTTGGGGTGTATGTGCCAGGAACTGGGGTGTGGGTGGCACGATTGGAGGCTGTGTCTCAATTCACCTTTATGTTCCTGGTGCCCGGCACCAAGCCTGGCCCTGGGAGAGCTCCCACCAGTGAGTGTTGATTGAGTGAATGAATGGAGTCCTGTGTGTTTCTCTCTAAGCGGACAGGAAAGGTGTGTGGGTGAGAGGACAGAAGACACCCAGCCAGCAACATCGTTTTTCGGTGCTGGACACAGTGTGTTTCTTTAAGACTGTGTTTGTGGAAATCTGTCGTACCTCGAAAAGGACGCACACATCCTAAGTGAGCAGCTCAATGAATTTTCAAAGCGCATAACCCAGCATACCCCTGCCAAGATGCCTTGTGCGCCCCCTCTGATCGTGCTGTCCCCCAGAGTAACCACCATCCTGAAGTCTCCTACTGGGGATTAATTTGGCTGGCCTTACGACTTTATATCCATAGAAAGTACTTTACGTATGTGGAAACACACATATGTATTTTCTTCTGTACCAACTTTTTTTGCTCAGTATATCTTTGAGATTTATCTGTTTTATAGTGTGAAGTTCTGGCTTGTTCTTTCTCCTGGCTGTTTACGTTAATTTATTTGTATTTATTTACTTATCCATCCTCTTGTTAATGGGTATTTGAGTAGTTGTCAGTTGGGGGCTATCGCAAGTAGTGCTGCCAGGAACATTTCAGTATGTGCCGTCAGTGAACAGTTAGATGCATTTCTAATCATGGATACTTAGCAGAAGTAGAGAAGGTGACTGTTCAGCTTTCATCTCTGTTAGGCCAAACAGTTTTCCAAAGAGTTTGTGCTAGGTTACCCTCCTGCCGGTGTGGCATGAAAGTTCTGTTTGCATCTCATCCTTGTCAGCACTTGGTATTATCTTGTTTTTTTAAGCCATTCAGATGTACATTGGTCCCATACTGTACTGTTAATTTGCATTTATTTTCCTGGTGGACTAGATTGAGTACCCATTCATATGCTTGTTGACTATTTGGATAACCTCTGATGTGAAGTATCTCTTCACTCTTGCCCAATTTTCTATTGAGTTGCCTGTCCTATTCTTATTCATTTCACAGAGCTCTTTCTATATTCTGGACACAAATGTTTTGTTTGATATATGTATTGTAAACTTCTACGTGTAATTTCTTTTGATCAGTGTGAAGAGAAACCAGGGATACCAGGAATTCATTTATTTGAACGCAGGTCGAGCCCTTCAACTGTCTGAGCCTCAGTTTCCCTCTCTGAACCCAGCAGCCTCTTTAGCCCAGTGTTTGGTGTATAAACACATCTGTGACTGTAGTAGCACCTTTGCAGGGATGAAAGAGCCCCGAACTAAAATGGGCAAAACTTATCCTGTGGGGCTTTTCAGCCTGAGTCATCCCTTTTTCTCAGGTCGGCTCTATAAATATCTGTTAAGCACCTGCTATATACCAATCTTTGAGCTAAGTATTGAAAGTACATCAGTGAACAAGGCTCAGTTGGTACGTTTGGAGGAGGTTGCACCTGGGGTAAGTGCAAGGGGCTGTGGGAGCCCAGGGGAAGCAGTAGCTGGGCTAGAGAATCATAGAAGCCTTCCTGGAGGAGGCGAGCTTTGTGGTAGAGAATACCTGGGTAAGTGTCTGTTCTGTTCTGCACACTTGGTGCCTTCTGTGTGCTAGGCACTGATTCTCAGCAGTGGTGATTGTGTCCCCAGGGGACACTTGGCAATGCCCGGAGATAGTTTTGGTTGTCATGGCTTGGGGAGGGGGTGTTACCGGCATCTAGTGGGTAGAGGCCCCAGATGCCGTTCAACATTCTTCAATACACAGGACAGGCCCCACCACAGAGAATTGTCTGGCCCAAATGTTGATAGTGCCAGGATTGAGACACCATGAGATGGACAGCTACAGTACCGCGTGACATTCCAATTCGGGGAAGGAGCAGAGGGACCAGCAATGTTATCCCATCCAGAGAATGTCAGAGAAGGCTCCCCGGAGGGAGGAGCCTGGAGCTGAACCTGGAAGGAGTGAGTGGGAATTGTCAGGAAACCGGGGACATCGAGGATGGGCACGGACGGCATGGGCGCAACTTAGAGATGGGAAACTCAGTGCGCACAGAGGGTTTGCTCGCCATGTAGGCCAGGCCTGGAAAGCAGGCGTGCGGGGGCCGCAGAGAGCGACGGTAAGGACATCACTGACCTTGTGTCCCCTTCGGGAGGGAGCCGCAAGCCACCTGTGGCCCTTGAGTCCTTGAAACGTGGCTGGTGAGGCTGAGGAACAGAATTTTTTATTTTAGTACTGTAATTTAACTGTAGATTTCAAAACACTACTCGATTTCCTCAGAAAACTTTGAAATATGAGTGGAACTGTGTGGGGATGTGAACTGCCCTTTTTGAACTGCAAGTTTTATGAACTCTCAATGCAGATCAGGCGAGTCCACTGAAAACCTACCATCCACACTGAGATGTGCCGAAAGCGGAGTGTGCACTCAGACTTCAAAGGCCTGGCACTACGGGGGAACAAGGAGAAAGTAAAACGTCTCATTAATTTTAATGTTTATATTGATTCCTATTCTATTCATGTTAGTTTTTCTATTGATTTTTATTATATGTTTTAATTTTCATATCGATTAATGATAATATTTTGAATATATTGGTTGAAAGAAAATCTATTAATTACATTTCATTTTTAAGATTTAAAAAGTTTTTTTTCATTCTAATTGACAATATATATTAGTTTCAGGTGTACAACATGGTGATTAGACATTTATATAATTTACGAAGTGAGCGCCCCGATATGTTTGGTACCCAACTGGCACCATATGTAGTTCTTAAAATATTACAGACTGTCTTCCCCATGCTGTACTTCATATCCCCGGGGCTGTTTCTGTGACTGGCAAGTTGTATTCTTTAATCCCCTTCACCTTTTCACTAATCCCCCCCACGCCCCTTCCCTTCTGGAAACCACCAAAACGTTCTCTCTCTATGAGTTTGTTTCCGCTCTGAGTGTTCATTTGTTTTTCAGATTCCACATATAAGTGGCATCATATGGTATTTGCCTTTTGACCTCCTTCACGGAGCACGGTCCCCTCCAGGTCTGTCCATGTCGTTGCCAATGGCAAGGTTTCCCTGTTTTTTTGTGACCGAGTAAATATGTCCGCGTCTTCTTTATCCAGCCGTCTGCTGACGGACACTGAGGTTGCGTCTGTGTCTTCGCTATTGTAAATAACGCCACAGTGAACACAGGGGTGCGTGTCTTTTCGAATTAGTGTTTTGGATTTCTTTGGATAAATCCCCAAAGATGAAATTGCCGGGTGTGTGGTAGTTCTATTTTAACTTTTTGAGGAATGTCCACACTGTTTTCCATGGAGACCGCACCAGCCTGCATCCCCACCAGCCGCGCACGGGGTCTCCTTGGCCCCACACGCTCCCTGATGCCTGTGTGTTGATTTTTTGATGATAGCGATTCTGACAGGTGTGAGGAGGTATCTCATCGTGTTTCTTTTCACTTTTTTCTTTTTCCGTTTTTGATGTAGCCACTGGAAAATTGGGCTCTGCGTGATGGCATTGCACGTTTGTTGGGTGTCACCGTTGTAAGCCCTGGGGAGGAGCTGGAATGTCATCCAGAGCCTGAGGGCTCCTGGAAAGGTTTAGGCCAGGGTGACGTGGTCAGGTGTCTGTGGTAGCTATGCCCTCTGGCCACAGGGGTGATAGAAGATTCCAGAAGACGGACAAGGACACTGCATAGCCTAGGGGCCCTGCACTGCAGCCTGCATAGCCTAGGGGCCCTGCACTGCAGCCACAGAGAGAAGCCCTGATCCCCAGACAGGTAGTGCCTGCTGTGGGTCCCTGAGCCGGTAACAGGGGGGCCCCAAAGGGAGGAGGAGCCTTTGGGGAGAGGCAGACGCATGCAGGACTGGCCGATCCTTCAGAAGTCCCCGCAGCGAAGAGAAAGCAGATCTGCCTGTTCCTGGTAGTCATCACTCCAGACACCTGCCAGCCCCGGCCCGGCCCTACCCACTGCCCTGGCTGCTCCCTGCACTCCACTCAGGTTTGATACCCTACCTCTTGCTGCCGGCCCTTCCTGCCTCTGCTTGTCAGCTGTGTAACCTTGAGAAGGGGCTTTCCCTCTCTGGGGCTGCCAGTCTGCATGGCCTCATCCATGTCACACCTAGAGCACAGGCGGTATTAGAGATGCCTGTAGGTCTTCCTGGGCTGGGTCTTTGGGTAGTGACAACATGGAGCCCTGAGGAAGGGGGTGCACGGAACTCTCCATTTTGCAGGGTGGCCTCCCACCTCCAAAGTCTGCATGGTGTCCCCATTTCACTGCTGAGAAAGTTGAGACTCAGAGAGATGAGGTGGCTTGCCTGGGTTGACAGAGGCAGAAACCAGATGAGGAATGCTGATCTTTTAGGCCCAAGGCCGCCTCTCCCATGGCTGTATCTCAGGGTGAGATCAAGGGCAGGGCGTGGCACCTGGCTAAGCCTCAGTTTCCTCATCTGTCAAGTGGGAGGGCAGCAGTGCAGGCCGCAGCTGGTTACCGTGAGCACGTACGCCGACTGAAGCCCCAAGGCGAGGCTGCAGATGGCGGCTACTGTTTGTGACTCATCTGCACATAAGTCCTGCAGCAGCTGTCTGCAGTGAGTGGTATGAGCCCGCTTTTCAGGGGAGAAGACTGAGGCTGAGATGTGGAGCTGGTGAGAGCAAAGCTGGGGCCCCAACAGCCCTTGGCTTCGGAACCTGTTCCCTCCGCTGCACGGCTCTCACCCCAGAGCCCTGGCATTTCCTACTGTGCTTGAGAAGGGTAGGCTTGCCCCATCCCCCAGCTGGTCCTCCGTCCTGGATGACTGGACACGAAAGGGCACAGGGCAGCCTCTGCGGTGGTGGCACCCACGGATGCCCAACCCATAGAGCCTGTGCCCTCCCTCGGAACTTTCCCTCCTTTACTAGGGGAGCCTGCAACCTTTCCGCCCTCCTACTCTGAGCTGCTTTCTGATGGCCAGAGTGGTTGGGCAGGAAGCTGGTCCAGAACATCCCCGGGAGGCGGCCAGACCCTAAAAGCTAGAGCTGAGAGAGCCCTTCGAAGTCGTTGACTCTGGTTGTAGAGTCGCGTTGTTCAGCCTCCGTCTCCACACCTGGAAAATGAGAGGAATCATCAGCTCCAGGTAAAGGGAAGTGTCTGACAGTGCAAAGTGGGTGCCGAAGGGGAACTCAGCAGACTGTGGGTGGGTCTTTGGAGGCACTTTGGGGGTCTCTGCTAAAATGGAAAGACCGCGTGGCCCCCGAGCCAGCTGACCTCTTTTAGATACCCGCCTGAGGCTGCGCTTGTCAAGTGTCGATGCTCATGAGAACGCCTGGGGGGCTGGTTCAAGTACAGCGTCTGGCTCAGCACCTCCCAGATGGGACTAGCCAGCTTCCAGGGGACCCTCCTGATGCAGTTAGCAAGGTCCTAGGGTGGCTCTTACACAGGGTCCTTTGTGACGGTGCATGCATCAAAGAAATGTCCCTCAGGAAGACCTTGGCCAAATGCATCGTGGGCCATTCTTGCCAGGGTGCTTGGAACAGTTAAAAGGAGACAGGGAGATCCATTGGGGTGTCTTAGATTAACGTGTCTTGTCTTTCCTAAAAAACAGCACCCCCCGAGTGCTGGGACTCTGCGTGTCATTAACCGAAGTGACCCTGTGCTGGAACAGGGACTGGTACACACTAGGCGTTCAGGCAATGTTTGCTGAGTGCCGGAACAAATATACTGGTATGGAAAGATCTCGACCTAGTTAGAGGGAACCAAGCCAATTTCAGAAGGACACGCATGAGCTGGGGCCTCTCAGCCTTGGCATTACTGACCTTTTGCGCCAAATGATCCTTTGTGTTCAGGGCTGACTTGGGTGGGCATTGTAGGCTGTTGAGCAGTGAGATGACCCCTAGTTGTGACAACCAAAACTGTATCTAGTCATCGCCAGTTGTCCCCTGAGGTGCAAAATCAGCCCTGGTTAGGAACCACTGGTGTGATGTGCTAGCACGTGGGTGGAAGGAGGGAAGGATGGGTGTTTGGGAGGGTGGGAGAGGGGCCCTTTGTGATTTCCATTCAGGTCAGTATTTGGCTGTAACCTCAGAACGCGGGTGAGGGTGGCTCCTTCGTAAACTGATTGACAGTGGTTACCTCTTAGAAACCAGGGATGAGAACAGGATTGGAGACTTTCTTCCAAAGAGGCTTAAGTCTTGTCTGTCTGTTTTTTTTTTAACATAGAGATTGTATCTGTAACTTGAGTAGTTAAGTACATTTAAGAAATAGGAATGGTACAAGGACCCACTTCTAGAGCCGGGAGGGTTTATTGATAGTGCCTGGCACATAGTGGGAGCGCAGCCGAAGGAAAACATTGTTGTTTTATTGTATTTCATCCCTCTGGCAGCCCCTAAGTCTAGACCCTCTTTACATATGGGCCACCTGGAGCTCAGAGAGGGGGAGGGACTTTCCCAAGACCACATACCCGTCCTACAAATCACACCTTTGGTCTGAGACCATCATACCTGTGGTCTGTTTCAAGTCCCTCAGCTACTTGATTGCTTGAAATTCACCAGCCCAGCTGGCACCAAGGAAGTGGGCAAGGCTGGAAGTGGCAGGAGTATAGCCTGTGGGAGTTCTGCTGTGTTCTTGCCCCACTGCGATGGGAAGACTGCCAAGGATGCGGAGCCTGTGATGGAGGACCTTGGCAGAGACAACCTCTGTAGGCGGGCACTGGCTGCCAGCCCTGTGCGGCTTCAGAATCATACTGTACCTCGCCGGCTCCAACGTCTCCCATGGCTCCCTAGTACCCAAGACCAAATTTCCTTTTCGTGCCTGCTGGGTTAGCATTCCATGATCTGTGGAAGATTCTCCATGGCAAAACTAGATTCCAAATAGTAATAATAATTAGAACACCTGCTGTGTGCCGGGCATGCGTGGTACTAAGTGCTTAGCGTGCATTATCTTAATTGTTACAAAAGCTATACGCCACCGCTGCTAGTCTGATTCTCATTTTACAGGTGAAGGCAGTGATGCCCACAGAAAGGCAGTGTCTTGCCCAAGGTCTCATAGCTTTGACCCGGCCTGCCAGGGTATGCAACCTGACTCCAGGGCCAGACCTCTAACCGGGAGCCACCCTCCCTGATCTGGTAGGGAGAATGAACCAGCATGCTGCCAGCAGAGAGGAACCCAGGTGTGGGTGTCTGGAGAGCAGGCCATGACTTCGCTGTGTAACCTTGGCCGGACTCTCCGCTCGGGGCTTGCACCAGGCTTTGTCTAAGGCTGACCCTGTATTGTAGGACTCAAGGTCCCAAAATTATGTAACAAACCTAGAAATCACCCTGATTTCATTTTTCTATTCCTTTATTTTGCATCACACCATCGATACATATCTACTGTAGAACACAGAATTCAGTGGGGAGAAGGAGGAATAAATGAAGCTCCCGTTAGCCTTTCAGGGCGTATCTTTTTGGAGTATTTTTCCCAACATAAATATTTACCAGAGTGGCATCAGATAACCTGTTTACCACCTAATATCTTATCCCAGATGTCTGCCAGAGTAATGAAATTTTTTTTTTTTACAGATGGATCCAGATCTGTTAATGTTGTACCATGAATATTTAATTAGAATACCGAATTAGAGATGAGGCTAGATTAATAGCTCGCATTTACTGAAATCCTCCTCCTGCCAGGTCCTGCCTGGAGCACTTCATGGACATCCCAGCAACCCTCTGAGGCAGGCAGTTCAGCCCCATTTTACAGATGAGTAAACTGAGGCTGTTGAAGTTAACGGGCTCCAGGTCTCGTGGCCAGTCCTTGGCAAAGGCCACCATGGGCGTGTCCCTAGCCCCTCCCGAATCCTCCTCCCACGGCCTTAACCATTGGGCAACCTGGCCATGTGCCTCCATGTTCTCACGATTCCCTCTGAGGCGCGTGAGCTAGACAGATGCTAGCCAAGGAAGAAAGACCAATTAGGAGAAGCCACTGCGGGCAGCGCAGCAGTAGCTGGGTATGCAGCCTTGGCCAAAACGGGTGAGCGTTCCTATTGGAAACAGCCCCTCCTCCCGGGCAGGAGAAGCACCTGCCTGCGGGGATTTGCCAGCGCTGTCTGGGATGCAGTCCACAGCCACCGACTGCGGTGCCGATGCTGAGCCTTGCCTTACCATGCTTCCCTCGGGCCGTGTGTGCAGCGCCTGGGGCTGAGGTCACTCCTCTTCAGTCCCTAGTGTCCTCTCACCCACTTCTGACTTCATATCTGAGGTTATGTGTTGGCCTGTGATGCCAGCGTGGGTGGACCCCTTGCTTGTTTCATAATAGTTCTGTTGTCTCTTACTTTTTAAAACAAAATCCAAACACTTAAATCACACTCCAGAATATGCCATCAAGCTCTTCCTGGTGCAAACCCCTGCTGCTCTTCGAGTTCGATGGCGGAGAGAGGAAATAGGCTGGAATGGGGGCCCCGGCCCCTCCGCAGGCAGGCGTTCAGCTCCTTGGTCTGTGCATGGCCCCCCAGGGGCCCAGGAATTGGGATGGGAAAAAATGACATCTTTATTGACTCAATTTAACACTTCCTCCAGGTGTCCGCGAAGGTGACAGATTGCTGCAGCTGGGCCCTGGTATTCAAGAGAAGCCACATATATCTTTGTATCACATTTCAGTTGCCGCAGATATCTCTTCTCATTACTACATGCAAATTGTAGTCCTCATCTTGTTATTTATTGCTCTAATAAAGGGCCATATGGGTTACTATATCACAGCATTTTTTTATCTGTGTTCTTAGCCTGATTTTACTGTACGGTATTTGGTGTCATTGTAACCCCCTCTATTTTATTCCATTTAGTAGCACTTCTGGGCCTGTAGGTTTCACCAGACGGTCAGAGGGCCCATGGCACAAAGGGAGTCCAAGAGGTGAATAGCCCTGTGAGTGAGCCCCGTTGCCTCGTGCTCCGCTGCGGGCGTGGGCGACCGCCTCCCCTGTCTGCGCTTCTCGCCTGCGGCCAGGTCGGAGGGGAGCTTTCTGCCTCATGGGTGTTTGGGGGAGATCAGCAGTGGTGCTGGGCACAGCCCTGCGCTAGTGTCCGTCTGTCCATCGGGTGCGGCACTGGGGCACTCTAGCGTGCCCGGGTGGGTGCTCCCACAGCCAGCAGCCTGTCCTCCATCCTGGTGTCCATCTCTCTCGGTGTGGCTTGCCTGCCTCTCCTATGACTGTTCCTGTGACACTCCTTAGGGGCAGGCTTGTGTCCCCTCGGAAATAATAGTACATAACTGTTGCTGATGTCTCTGAGCTCACTCCCTGTGCGGGCCTCACTACAGCCAGCCGGATACGTGCCGTTTGCATCCTTACTTTGGAGATGAGGCGAGTGAGGCCCAGAGAGAAGTCACCAGAATGGGGTCACACCAGCTGGCCAGTGGCTGAGCCCAGATGGCTCTTGGCCTCTCTACCTCTTGACTCTCATTCTCTGGGAGCACTGCATTCCCCAGGCCTGGCCCGGGTGGGTGCACAGACAGTAACCCTGGCACACTGAATTCCGGGTCTAAGCAACATTTCACAGGGTGGGGTGAGGGGACCATTCTTGGTAATGCAGATCCCTGGGCCCCATCTCATAACTTCCAAATCAGAATATTTGGGGGCGGGATCCAGGGATATGTCTTTTAACAATTTCCAGAGAGTCCAGTGCACTTGTAAGTTTGTAAACTCCTTACAGGGAAGAGATAACATTGATAGAATAACAAAGCTTTGTTCCTAGTACTGTGTATCAGTTCATGTATTTAATCCTTGCTACTGCTGTTAACATCCCCATTTCACAGATGAGGAAACTGAGGCTCAAAGAAATCAGGTAGCACCTTTCTGTCCCCTCTACCCCCCAGGGCATCATTGCTAAGAATCAGCAGAACCAGGACTTAAAGTCAGGTGTGTGGATTCCCACTCCAATGCTCACCTACCCCCTCAATGTCTGGAGACAGGGTGTGTGTGTGTGTGTAGCAGGTACAGGAAGCCCTGGCCCCAAAGGTCACTCTGGGGCTTTCCAATTTGCATTGTTTACCAGGCAAGGGTCCCATGTGTTCCCAAGCAGGAAGCTTCGAGCAAGGGCAGTGCCAGGTGCTAGAGGCAGAGCTGGGAGATGTGGGCCCGGCGTTGGACCTGGTCACCACCGTTAGCTTGACCTTGAACAAATACCTTCCCTATCTGTGTTGGGCAGGGTAGGGACTTGGGGGGCTGGTTAAGAGCTTAGGTTCTAGTTCAGGCTCAGTCAGTTCCCAGCTGTGTGACCTCAGGCGAAGCACTTGTCCTCTCTGAGCTTCAGCTCCCCCTCTGTCAAAGGGGACTAATAATAGTGCCTACGCCCACGGTTATTGTTAGAGGCAAAACGGTTATTGTTAGAGGCAAAACGTATGTACAAATGCTGGGTGCACACAATTCCCTTTCCTTAAGCCTTTACTTAATGCCAGACCAGATGCTGGGTGATTCTGTGTGCGTGCGTGTGCTACTTTTTTTAAAAACTCAATTCTTCTTTTTCCCCAGTTGTACATTTTTCTCTCACTCACCAAAGGCCCGCTGTGAGTCCTCCTACGTGCCCTTCTGAGATGAGGCCCAGAACCAAAATGTATGCAGGTTTCACCGAAACTCACTGCATTTGCATTTCATGGGCTTGTCCAAGTTCTGCTAGTACAGGACAAGGGTTTGGCAAACTCTGGCCTGTAGGGCGAGCCCAGCTAGCCGCCTGATTTGGTGAGTAGCCTTTCCTGGAATGCCGCCACACGCATTCCTGTCGGCGTTGCCTAGGGCTGCCCTCCTTCTGTGGAGGCAGCGTGGAGTTCCTGCAGGAGACCAGCGACTGCTGGGCCCAAGTCATTGGCTTTCTGGCCCTGTGCTGACCTGCTTCACCAGGCCACTCATTTCTCAGGTTTTGTGTCCCATCCAGTCTTTGTCCCTGTACTGTGATGACAACGAGGATAATATTCAGTGCCGTCAGTTTTGCATGTTAACTCTGTACCAGGATGGACGGGAGTAACAGTTCCTCCGAACTCTTTCCGCCAGGTGTTATTCTCATTTTCTCATTTCTCAGGTGGGAACGAGGCTCAGAGAGCCCCAGGGTCACCCAAGATACCCAGCCTCTGCGTGGAGGAGCTGCAGTGTGACCCCGACCTCATCCCCTCCCACCCCCAGCTTGTGCTGAACTGGGTCCCCAACAGGGAGTTGGGCAGCATGGGGGGTTGGTCCTGCTTTAATCGTTTTTTAGGTAAAAAATGCAAAGCAAGCCGGGAAAGAGAGATCCTGGATCTAGGACCGTGGGCTATGGAGAGAGAGGGAGAAAGGCTCTGTGCGTACCAGCTGTGTGGCCTTGGGCAGTGACCCCACCTCCCCAAGCCCCAGTAAATGGGTGGTTAATAAGGGAGCGTGAAATGGGGTGAGCGGGGGCGTGTGTGAAGACAACATTCAATGATGTATTGTAAATCCGTAGCTCAGTACCCTGTCTGCAATCGTGCGCAATAAGTCAGAGCTTGTTTTCAAGGCAGCGCGCCAGACTGTCTTCTCTTTACCCCTCTTGAACCACTCCTAGCTCTTTTATGCTCAAGCCGTGTCCGGAACCTCGGAATTACTATTTTTCTCTTCCTCTCGCCTGTGGAATCTGGCAGGCTTTTCTTGGCTGGCTTCCCTCCAGAGTGGGTCAGAGGTCTCTGATCCCCCGGAGCCCTGCCCGAGAGCCCTGGTCTTCCCAACTCTGCATCTGAGAGTTGGGGTTTGGATTGGTGAGGTCACCGGGGCCCAGTGGCATGGCGGTAGCCATGGCAATGGAATGTTTGGGAGCTGGTTCCCACGGGGAGGGCTTGCAGGACAGATGGCTATGCTCAGGCACATGGGCACTGGGCACCCCTCCAAGGCCACTCTGTAAGTGCAGTGACCTGCTACCTTAGCTGGTGTCGTTTGCTCCAGCCCCCTCCCCTGTCCTGGAAACCTCTTGATCTGCTGAGCTTGGAGAAGCTCACGCTGAATGAGAAAGTTCAAATGAGTTGGGACCCAAATCAGTGTCGTATCAGGGCAAGTGTCACCTTGTTCTGTGACCTTCTGTGGCATGGCTTCCCGTCCCACCATGGGCGTTTCCTTCCGAACTCCTGTCATAGGTGTAATTACTGTCTCACATGATGGCTTTTTGCTTCCCACGAGAACGTCAGCTCCAGGAGGGCAGGGCCCTTTGCAGCTCTTGGTGTATCCTAGCGTCTTGATCAGTGCCCGGCACCTAGCAGGCTCTCAGTAAACATTTGTGGAATGAATGAATCTGGGTCTAAAGGGATCTTGAAGATTGAACGGCCCTCTCTTTCTCGCCTCCCTACCAGCGAAGCCCATGGGTCAATGGAACGAGGGAGCAAAGCTCCCTCCTGTCCTCTCGTACTGCACCCAGTTTTATGAACCACCATGACGTGCTGCCACGGAGATCACCTTGGGGACAGAGCCAGATCTGGAAACTGGCGTCTCCTCTGGAGGGGCTTCTGACCACTCCAGCTCTCAGAGCTTCAGACTCCTCAGCCTGTCACATAGAAATAAAAGTCCCCCCGTTATAAATTTCCCCCAGAGCCCTGGCCGGGTAGCCCAGTTGGTTAGAGCATCTTTCCGGTGCTCCACGTTGTGAGTTTGATCCCCAGTCAGGGCACGTACGAGAATCAACCAATGAATGTGTGAGTGGAACAACAAATCGATGCTTCTCTTTCTCTGTCTCTCTGTCTCTCTGTCTCTGAAATCAATGGAAAAAAATTTTAAAAAGTTTCTGTGGAGGATGAAATTAGAAAACGGAAGCCAGTGTGTGAACGGCACTCCCCAGGCACCAGCTGTACCTGGAACCTGTCCCGACTCGCTTACATCTCACGGCACCTCCGCGAGGCGGGGACCTTGTTCCTAGTGGCCACACTTCAGGGGCCCAGGGGCCCCCTGTGCATCGTCGGCATCTCCATTTTGCAGACGAGAAACTGAGGCTCAACAGGCTGAGTGACTGACTGGCTAAGGGTGCGCAACCAGTAGCTGGGGGAGCTTGGATTTGAGGCCAAGCCATCTGGCCCCTACTAGAATTTTTAAAAATACAACACTAGTCGTTTCATTGTTATATAGAAAGACGATATGGCACCGCCAGGAAAGTGTGTTTTCAGGAGAAAAATTGCCTGCCACTGGCACAACACCCCGGTGGCATTTTGAGTCTGTTTCCTTTTGTCTTTGTTTTTTTCCACCTGTAGTTGATATTTGCTGGTTAGTTTTGTTGATTTGGCACTCGCTTTTTGGCAAAGTCTTGCCTGGCACACACAGCGGTCTTTGTTATCCATGAATCAGAGAACCAGGGCTTTCACCCACCCACCTCTGGGCTCTTGTGAGGATAAAACAAGGTAGGGCATGGGAAGCCCTCGGCCTGGTGTTAAATATACAGTGGAGCATAATAAATGCTTGTGTTTCTCCTGTGAGACAAAAAGGGCTCATTGACCTGCCCCCCACCCCCAGCCTCTCACTTGTCTTTGAAGTCAGCGTTGTCCAGCAGAACTTTGTGCAGATGATGGGGAATGTCCTAGACCAGGGCCCACAAACTTTTTCTGTAAATGTCCAGATAGTATTTCAGGTTTTGTGTAGCACACAGTTTTCATTGTTGCTTTTCTTCTTCTCTCTCTTCCCACTTCTCTCCTCCCCCTCCTTCTCCTCCTCTTTCCCATAAAGAAAAAAACATTTAAAAGCCATTCTTATCTCCTAGGCCATACAACAATGGGCCCAGAGTTGGCTGTGGCCCTCGTGTCACCATTTGCTCAGCCCATTCTAGACCCGCCCTGTCCAATACAGTAGCCGCTGGCTGGCACATGGATACTGGACACTTGACCTGTGGCCTGCACAAATGGGAAGCTGAATTTTACATTTTCTTTCATTGTCCTTACATTTAGATACCTACCCGTGGCTAGTGCTCCACTTTGGCCACAGCCCTAAGTGACTGAAGGGTCAGACAGCCCTGTCCCTTCGCTGTGAAAGGCCCCCCATGGCAGTGGGGGCTGCCTGGCTGGCAGGTCTCTCTGGCTCCCCTGGCATCTGAAGGGTTGCCTGAAGGCGGCTGGGCCCGAGCTATCCTGCTGCCTCCCGCCACCTCCCTCTGGAAGTGCTTCAAGTGCCTGGTCCCTGATTGCTTGTATTTGTCCCAAGAGGCAGGCCTGCCCTCATTGGCCACCCCTCCCCCGGGAGTGCCAGGCCTGTGTGTTCTGTAGCTTGGAAGCTGGTGGCCGGTGGCTGTGTTTGCACCTGGGAACCTTCACCATCTGGACTGAGATGCACTAATTGGGCTGGTATTTAAGGATCGAAAAAACCATATAGAAGCGAGAAACCGGGGACCTGGAAGGGAGAGAGGACAGAGAACAGCACCTGGTTTATCTCCACCGTGTCTCACAGGAAATAGTAGCTGAGATTTCTGATCTTATGGAAACCGGCCCACAGCCGACTTTACGGGAGGGGAAAACCAAGGCTCAGGGGAGTGACGGACTGTGTAGTCAGGGAGTCATCCCACTCCAGGCTTCATCCTTAACTGCCCTCGCCTCCTGGAATGGCCGGCCCAGAAGAGGGAGGTTGGGCCTCAGAACTAGGGTGAGATTCTGCGGAGTGATTTCCCTTTGTGGGCTTCAGCTGCACTGTCAGTAAAATGGGTGGGCCGAGACCCAGGGGCTCCCTGAGGCAGCGGTGCCTAGCTCAGGTGAGTTGGTTCGTTCCCTGCAGGACCAGGCGGGGTCAGACCGCAGCTGTGACATCTTGGGCCGAGATGGTCTCGCCTAGTGCTGCACCTTGTCCCTGAGTACTTTCCCCCCAAATCGCAGCCACTTGGGCCCCTCTGAGGGTGCCAGCCCCTCTCTGTGGTACCCACCCCCCGATCAGCATCTCCTCTGCTCTGCAGGGGTCAGAGGGCAGACGGCTAGTGGTCAGTAGAGCTGGAGTGCAGGGCTGAGAGTGCCCGGGGAAAGTAAGTGCAGCCAAAGTCCCCCAGAGTCTCTAGGCACAGTCACCGGCACACCCCCAGCGTCCACTATTGGGGAGCTCCGCAAACCTCGCGGGCAGTGCCAGACCCAAGGCCTCTGCGTCCCATTTTACCAGCACGAGTGCTTTCAGTGTGTTCGCTCAGTGCTTCACAGACAAGTTCCCTGAGCCTCCTAACAGCTCCCTGAGAAAAGGTTATTATTATCTCTCTTTTTGTTTTTGGAGAAGAACGAGGAAGTTCAGAATAATGAGGTTCCTTGCCCAGTCACCAGCTGGCAAGAGGCAGAATTGAGATTTGAACCTGGAGCTGTAGGACTTTAAGTCTGAGGCTCTTACCCACCCTCCTCACTGCCAGGATGCCAGCACACCTCCTTCGATGGAGTTCTCTGGGGCGGGGGAGAGGGCGGACTGGCCCAGGTTCCTGGGCTGTACCCTCTGGTACCCCCAGCACCCCCGGAGTGGCTTTGGGTGCCGAGGAAGCTGTCTTCTGTGGTGTGTGTTGCCAACTGCCAGGTCACCCGGCTTTTGCTCTTCAAGCCACCCTCCAGGTCTTTGCTGTCTCCTGCTCATGCCCAACCTGCCTGCTTTGAGCGATCTTACTCTGGTGGCAGCGAAGGGCCTCTTGCCGGGGCCTGTCCTCAGCCCGGTCCCTCTGGCCGTGGGACTTTGAACGGCTGCTTTTTCTCGCTGAGCTGCTGGGGTGAAGCATGCCTGCCCCGGAGGTTAGAGGGGACCCGTCAGATGAGACGTGGAAAAAGGTTTGGCAGAGTATATGCTCAATACGTGTAAACACACAAAATTCGGGAGCTTAGTTTTAAAGTACTGTTGCCAAATGGATGACCAGTATTAAGCAAAACTGGTGAGTTGATAACATTTTTCTTACTCTGTCAATCCCTTCCTCCAGGGGTTTTTCCCCTGGCCTTCAATATCCATATCACATGTAACCCCAAAGAAGCTCGAAAGGACAGTAGTGGCCCCCCATCCGTGGTTTCACTTTTTGTGATTTCAGTTACCCGCGGTCCGCTGTGGTCCAAAAATATTATATGAGAAGTCCCAGAAATAAGCAATTCATGGGTTTTAAGGTGGACACCGTCCTGAGTAGCGTGACGAGCTCTCTCGCTGTCCCACTCGGGATGTGAGCCAGCCCTCTGTCCAGCATCTCCGCGATGCATGCGCCCCCGCCGTTAGCAGCCTTCTCGGGGTCAGAGATCGAACATCATGCTATCACAGTGCTTGTGTTCATGGAACCCTCGTTGTACTTAACAATGGCCCAAAGTGCAGGCGTAGTTTAAACGTTTCATAGGTGTTTATGAGTAGGAAAAAACATAGTACAGTGTTTGGTGCTCTCTGTGGTTTCAGGCATCTACAGGGGGGGCCTTGGCACGCATCCTGCAGGATAAGGGGACTACTGTATACACCAGGGGGTCTTGGAACGTGTCTCCCAGGATAAGGGGACTACTGTATACATGGTTATGTGCACACTGTACCTTTCCTTTCTGGAAAGAACTTTCCCAAATTATCACCTTTTTTCCCTTTCTCTGCATCCGCCAACCCCCCGCCATTGACATCTGTTCCCTCAAACCTCAGTTCTCTCGCTCTTCACTAAGTGTTGGGAAGAAAGGGTGATTTTGGTAATTCAAGCTAAAGTGTAATCGACACTTCCCCAGGGGTATTGACACTGAAGTAATAATAATAATTTGCACAGTTCCAGTCCCCAGGTGTGAGTAGAGAATTTCAGTGAGCAGGAGAAGAACCTGAGGGACCTCCTGGGATTTCTGAGTGACTTTATGACCTGTCCTGCCCTCTACCAAAAGTAGCCCTGGAATTAGATTTCCCCATCTCAGATCCTGAATTCAAGGCACCTATGAGCCCCCAACACTGTCAGCAGAAAGTTTCTGGGGAGAGGGTCCCCAGCTATTTTCCGATGCTCGAGAGGCCAGTGACCCCAGGAGGAGACTCACCCTTGCTTTGTCAGTCCCTTCTAGAACCTTCTCAGCACCTTTGAGGTCAGTGGACCCACCCCCCTCTTTGCAGGGGAGGAAACTGTGGCTTAGGCGGAGGAAGTGACTCTTCCAAAGCCACGTGGCCAGGAAATGCTGGGGCCTCTCAGCTGTTTCGGCCCTAGGCCTGGGGCTTTCGTATTTATTTTCCATTTGCCGTGGACTGAAGGGTACCCATCAGACCAGGCCCTTAAGGGTGGATTGGTCCTTTGGTGGTTTGGCTGAATTGGACGCCCAAAAAGAAATGCTGTCTCCCCACTTCCTTCCCTCCAGACCCTGTACTGGTCCCCAGGCTGCTGGCAGAGCCCCAGTCATGTGGGACTTTGCACTGGCGGGTCCCTTTGCCGGGGGCACTCCGCTCTCCTCTCTAAGTGGCTGTTCAAAACATTACCTGCTCACTGTGCAGAACTCAGCACGAGGGCCGCCTCCTGCAGGAAGCCTTCCCTCACCTACTCAGGGGAACCCGCCACCCCTCCCAGGTGTTGGTCCACGGCGTGTGTGGACTTGCAGGGCTGAGACTGTGTCTCTTAGCTCCATAGAGCCAAGTTCCTGGCACACAGTAGGTGTGTGAAGAAATGAATAACCAATTATCGTGGTAGAAACTGCTAATATTCTTTCTAATGTTTCCTATGTACTGGGCACATTCTTAAGGTCTTAGGGGGGCATTTACTATTCATGATTCATCTTTGATGTTGATGCTCTTAGACCCATTTTACAGATGAGGCTCAGAGAAGTAAGGTGTTGCCCAAACTCACACAGCTACACAGGAAGTGGCAGAGCTGGGGTTTGAACCCAGGTCTGCTTGCCTTGAATGCCCAGAGACCTCAAGCCCTGACGTTGATTCTAAAAAGAGATGGGAGAGGAAACCAAATCTCAGAAACACTTGCAGGGGCGAGGCGGAGAAGGGCTGATGTGGACAGAGGTTAGCTGAGTGTCCGGCGTCTGAGTCTGCATCTCCTAACACAGGCTTCGGTCGCAAATTGAAGGGCCTTGAGGGTAACCTGGGGAGGAGGGCAGATCTGTCATATGAGGTGACCAGAGAAGGGAGTGGCTGGGCTGGATGAGCTCTACCTTTCAAACCCCTGCCTAAAAGAGCTGCCATCAAAGTCCCGTGATATTTGTTGCATTGCCCGGGAGGGGTGAGGAACCTTGTGGGGCCAGGGTTATAATTCATGTCCTAAGTTATGTCCTCCCCCCATTGCCACGTCACCCCCACCCCAGTTCTGCGACACCAGCAGGAGCCTCCAGACTGACCTCCCTGCCTCCCTTCTCTCTTCTGCAGGCCCTCTTTCCAGGGGCTGCCCCTGTCCCCCAAGGCTCTGCCAGGCGGCACCCCCATCTTCCCCCTTTCACCCCCCCTCCAGCCCCAGCAGCCTCTTTTCAAGTTCTTGAACACCCCACTCCTCTCCCATCTTGGAGTCTTCGCACCCTGTTTTCCTCTTCCTGG